>JAPMOQ010050581.1:0-17178 GCA_026543055.1 Argiope trifasciata
CTTTATACTTTCTAAATCATATTTATTTTCCAGTATATAAAGTATAAAGAAAGTAAAATTAAGAAATTATGAGAAATAAAAAAAGTTGATAGTAGGTAAAATCTGCCCTTCTTTTATCGAATTGTGTGATTTTCATAGCACAGTTTTTAATGATATTTTAAACTTACAGGCTAAGAACTAGTATAAAAATAAACATATAAATTATGTATATATGTCTCTTGTATATTAATATGCTTTAAAAAACTTTCAAAATACATTAAAATGATTATTATAACTTCTTCTGAGATACTCTAAAAAAATCAAAATAGCAAATGCATAGGTTGCTACCGAGCGCTGGATGATTGTAATATAACTATAGAAAGCGCGGTATAAAAACAGTCAAGAGCACGTATCTATCTTCTGAGGAAATTAATATAACAACATGTTTCAACTAATATATTTTCATATGTTGCTGTTACATGAATTAATCGAGTTGAGTATTATTAGATCATCACATAAGCAGATAAAGAATAATCAGTACTTTTCCGTTATACGGGAGAAAAGAAAAATTCGTCAAAAAATCATTAGTTGGTAAAAGGGAAAAATAACTAAAAAGTCGCCAAAAAGGCAAAATTACGTCAAATTTCAGGTAGTTACTCTTGTGACTTGATTCGCGCTTGGTTCACATTGGCAACATCTTGCCAACATATGCTAAATTTAAAGTACTGTAGAGTCTTTAAATTTAGCATAGCAACTTGTAGAGCTTGAAAATAATAAAAATTAAAAGTCAAATTAATATCAAGAGTTTAGTTTAAAAAATAATGCTAACTCTCTACTTTAGACTGTAAGCAAGATAGTAAAAATGTTCTTAATTTATTTTAACCTTTTCATTCAGCTGAGTGAGAATTAAGTTCATAAGATTATATATTTAAGAAAAACAGCATTGTACATTATAAAAAGTTACAATTTTCGATTATGTTAAAGATATAACAAATGGGTATTATTATTGCACATTACATTAACAAATTGTTGAGAATGCATAAACTTCAATGATCTTATTGCTATTTTAATTTCTAATTGGTTTTATCTTTGCAATTTCTTAGCTCTTTTTTTATTACATTTAATGGTCTTTTTTATATTTATTTAGTGATTCTTAATAGAGTCATAGAATAAATAAAATATCTATAAATATTATGCAATAATATTTTAATATTTAATAGGATTTATATTCTTGTCAAAGGGAGGGTAATCTAAAAAAGGAATAGAATTTCTGACAAAATGTAAAGCAGAACTGTACTTTAAGAAATTAGATTTCATATTCAGAACAAGGATTTTGAATATTTGTTAATTTAAGATCTTTAACCTCATAAAAATTGTATTTTGATATCGAATTCCAAAACCATATTTTAGTTTTCCCTTCCTAATTTTTTTCAATTATTGACTGGTTGTTGGTTAACAAAAAAAAAAAGAAAGAAAGAAAGAAAGAAAGAAAAAATATTTATACTATTTAATTTGTATCTAGATGTACATCTACTTCAACGTTTCGATAGCATCAATAAACTAAAGAAAATTCTTAAATAATAGCAAGAAATCAAATCCTTGAATAATTTGATGTTACAAAGAACAGTAGTTTGTACAAAAACATACACATTTTATTGCTCATAATTTGTAAAAGTTAAATAAAATAAAAAGCGTTAATCGATTTGGAGTAACTTCTTCTTCAAAAATATGAAAACCGTTCTTGGATATGTGGTCATCTACATATTTACATTCACATAAGTTTCGATTTCTAATAATAAGCTTGAATGATAATACTAATAATAGCCTTGATAAATAAGCCTTAAAGATAATACAAATTTATAGAAAAAAATATCTACTCAGACTTAGTTTAACTAAAATCAGTTGTAAAACTATCATATACAGCATAAAAATAACAACAAACTCGTTATTATCCAACTACAATTTTTTTGAAAAATCAATTTTCACTTCTGTCACACTTTGTGCAGGGCTTTAATATTGCAATTAAATACGTTATTGTCCTACTGTCTATCACACTTTGTAATTAACTATGTTATCCATTTAAATCATTTAGTAAAAAGACTATCCAATTCATTTAACACAAATAGAATGTATAGTATTGAATAACTATGAAAAACAATTTTAATCAGTAAATAAAAGAGAAAATAATATAATTATAATATAATTATATTATATTAATATAATTATAAAAATTTCTTAAATGTAGAATTATATCAAAATTATCAGTTTTACAACTTTTCGAAGTTCTAATTTTAGTACTATACCTATATAAACCAGTTTTAAAAACGAAAATGTCAATATGAACTAAAGAAATTGTGGAAAAAACATCAAATCATTTCAACACATCATATTACTTTACAATTAACTGCAAGAAAAACGAAAAAACATCCCAATGTTTAAAATGAAAGATAGCTATTTTTTGTTTAGAGGTCCTTAGTCCGTATCTCAAATTAAAAATTTACTTGTATACATTTTTACTGATTTTTTTATATATTTATCTGTATAAATTCTAAGCAATTTGTCCCCTGTACATGCATAAATAAAATTTTAATTTAAAATATATTTTAAATCAATGCTTTTTCTTTAATCAATATTTCGCACATTCGTACAAAGTTCTTCTTTTCTCAACATTGTATTTTTCAAAAAGAATTCTTAAGTTAATATTACTTAGAACTGTAAAGGAATTTCGAATTCCTCTTCTGATACAATGCGAAAAAAGGTGCGGTCTGTTGAGTAGAGCGAAGGACTTTTTTTTTTTGAGGTCCATAGTTCGTAATTCAAATGGATAAATACTTTTTATATATTTTTGCACAATTTTTTTAATACATTTATCCGTATTAATTCTAAGGAATATGCCCCCTGTACATGCAAAATTAAACAAAATTTAAATTTAAAATATTCATCAAATTACTTTTGTTTCTCTTGGTAAGATATCGCACATGCACAAAAAGCTCTCCTATTCTCAACATTGTAGTTTTAAACCAGAATTCTGAAGTTACTATTGTTTAGAGCTTCACAATAATTTAGAATCTTGTTTTTCATGAAATTTCGAGTTATGTGGCCTGTTGGGTAAAACGGCTGATAGCCTTTTTTTTTGTTTTGAGATCCTTAATTCGTAACTCCTATTAATAAATAATTTTTATAAATTTTTGCGATTTTTTTTATATTTTTCCGTATTAATTCTAAAATTCGCAAGAATTACCTCATGTACATTCAATGTTAAATAAAAACTTACTTTAAAATATCTATAGCATTAATTCTATTGGATTTTTTAATCAAGTTCTCGAATGTGCACAGAAAGCTCTCCTATTCTTAGCATTCTGTTTTTAAACAAGAATTCTAAAGTTAATATTGTTTAGAACTGTAAATGAATTTGGAATCGATTTTCTATTGCAATGTCAAGTGACGATGGCCTGGTGGGTTGAAAGAAGACCTGCTCTTTTGTTCTAGAGTCCTCATTTCGTACCTTAAATTAATAAATGATTTTTATATACTTTTTCTATATCATTTTATTATATTTCACCTTATTAATTCTTAAGTACTCAAGAATTAGCCTCCTGTACATGATATTGTAAACTAAAATAAAATTTTAGTTTACTATATCTATAAAATTAATACTGTCTCTTTTATCAGGATCTCAAGCATGCAGAAAAAGCTCTTATACTCTTAGCATTTTGCTTTAAAACCTTAATTCCAGAGTTAACTATATTGAGAATTACAAATGTATTTGGAATCTACTATTATATTTGGAATCTTATATTTCATTCTCAAAATGTAGCGTGGTCTAGTTTATCGAACGGTTGTTTGTTTTACTGAGTTCTTCCGTTCGTATCTCTATTTGGTTAATTGTTTTTATATATTTCGTTTCTTTTTTTTTTCTTTTAAATTTATTTCCCTGAATTAATTCTATATTTAGGAAAAATTATTTCCCTTTAATGTAAAGTTGAATAAATTTAAAAAATATATATGTTTAAGTAATTTATTTTTTATCAGTTTCTCGTAGATGCGGAAAAATTTTACTTATTCTTAGCCTTGAACTTTTAAGCAAGAATTACCAAAGAAGTGTAGCCTAATTGATACAAAGATTGTTTATATATATTTTCTGAGTTCAAAAGTTTGTATATTGAGCCAATAAGAATTTTTCTTATCTTTTTTATTTAATATGAATAAAGTAAATAAATAAATATTTTTATTTGTATGTTATACCGGCGTGCAGGCTTATGGGTCGAGGATGTTCCTCATGTGCTTGGAGTCTCGGTTTCAAATTCTGGTTCGGCCATAGCTCCTTGGACCCTAAATTTCATCTGTCTGTTTTCTGAAAGAGCCACCCATAAAAAGTGATCGTGCAAGTGATTGTTATCTTCATATGAGCTTGAAATAAGACGTGTTGAGGGGACGTCTTTCGTCAAAGAAGATACTGCTACTTTTTTACGTGGTAAAGTGGACACGACATCCTCATCATTTATAAGTTATGAATATGCTAATAATTAAATTTAATTTTTTGTTATTTTATTTTTATGCAGATTGGTTTAAATAAAGAAACACGAACTTATGTTTCACAAATTTGATCAGAGCAAAATAATATGTTTCCAAATAAATCATCTAATATTTAATTAATTATAATGTGTGCGGAAAACGTTCAGATATTTTTTTTTTATTTAAGAATTTTTTTTTCATATGGATAAGGCTTGAGTGGTTTCTTCTGCGAAAAAAAATGAATCTATCATTAATTGAATTTAATAAATCTCATTATTGAAATATTTCTTGAAAAATTAATTAAATACTGTGTTTATTAAATAGTAAAGCCTAAGTACCTTTCTAATTGATAAAAATGTATAATAATTAATAATAATAAGTAAAATTAATTAATCGATAATTAATAATACTAAATAAAATTAATACTAATTTTTATCTTATTAACTTCCTAATTGATAAATATTTGAAATTATAGTTTTAATTTCAAAAGCTACGTTAGGTCAGCAAAATAGTAATAGGAAATATGTATTGCCAGCTACTAAAATTTTAAATTGTGGAATTCGACTCTTGCTGAATATTGGGATATGTAATAAAATTGGCTTTTGTTCTCCGAATGCCAAATCATTACATTTAATAAATGTAGATGTGCTACATAATTTTAAGAAAAGCATTAAATGTGTATTACAAAATTTACGATAGGGAAGAATTTGTAAGAAAAATTTGATTGCATTGTTTTATATTTTTCAAAGGGTACATTTTTTTAAATTGAATATTCTGTGTACTTTCTCAGAGAATAGATCATTTTGATTATTTCATTAAAACTGTCGCTCAATAGATGGATGTCTAAACTGAATTCACACAGAAGGCGTTGAAATATCACCTTTCTGAAATAAAGCAGTATTAAATCAACCTCCTCTTAAATATAATTTACTACTAGGGCGCAGTCGTATTTTTGCATAACATTGCGTATGAGTAGTTAAATACAAAATTATAATTAATAAGAAATGAACTATTTAATAATTATCATGAAACTTTCATTAAATTCTGACTTATGTTTCATAATATTTTTATGAACACATTTTTTAAACATCTACGAAATTATTTATATTTATGTATGCAAGAGCTTTTGATTTTTTGTTTGTTAAGATAGTTCTAGCCACTCATTTATTTTCACCATTTATCAAAACAGCTTGTCTATCTATGTACTAGAAGATCAAAAGGTTATAATAAAATTCAATTTGAAATTAATACTAATCAAGTATTGCTTGACATAATGAAGCATGTTTCCAAATATAGAAATTTATTTTCCAATTGTTTTTTTTTATGTATAGTAGAAATTTATATTCTAAAGTACTGTGCAAATTGAATGGGGCAAACACTAAAAGTTTCACCCATGTTGTTTAGTTATTATAGGCTCACTTACATGCATTGTATAGCAATCGAATAGTAAATACGTCCTTCTCTAGCTTTAAGGAGATACCGCACGCTTTAGACTCAAATCCACTTATAACATATTGATACATCATCAACATGTAACCAAACTTTTATGACATTTTCAATCATATTTCACTTAGTGTAGCAGTCTAATTTATTCGCACGTTCCTTCACAGTGCTCCTGAAATTTTTGATGCTATTTACATCTCTAAAATTACAAGGCCAATCCAAAACTGTTAATATCTTTCCTTGGGAAAAAACATTTACCAACTTGGAATTGCGGTATTGAACAAGAGATTGTTGAAAGACACCAACACTACCAGCAAGCATTTACATCAAAGGAAAAATTTTTTCTTCAACTATTAAATTGTATTTTTTAGAGTTCATCATCCCTTCAACTAATACTAAGCTGCAGGTCCTCCAAATGTCAAATAACGTCAAATCGTGTGATTCTGAGGATTCTAAACTGTTTGATTAAGATATTGTTCTCTGTGGTTTTCCAGCATTCCATCTGACAAATGCTAATTGAATCCCTGCACACATACACAAAAAAAGTGTTTTGTACCAAATACAGCCTTATTCTAGTCTTTATCACTTCAGAATTTATATTTCCTGGCTCAATACAAATATTTTATATTCATTACAGGTGTTAACAACTATTTTTATAGGTGTTCTTGCCGATCTCCTTACTTCAATAAGCCTTCGTCTTATTGTTGATAAATCAACTCTAAGACCAGTTGATAATAATTCTAATTGATGTTTTGTTTGATTAACATTTTACTATTTTGTTGTAAAGATTTATCTGTCCGAAGTGTCGTGTTGGGTTTACATCCATATATAATAATATGCTTTAGAGAACCTGCCCCAAAATAAATTTGCTTATTAATTATCCTAGAAACACTGGATATTCCAACTCCATCTGCTGCAACAATATCCGTTACTGTCATCGAAGTATGCTGACTGAGGGTACCAATTCTAGTCTTTTTCCTGGGAATGATATACATTTTTAACATGCATTAGAAGAATACAATTTGCACAATTCACCTCTTCTTATCTTCTTACAGCATCTGAAAGGCAATTGATGTTAAAATGCTCCACATGTAATGATTACGTAGTTAAAAGAGTTAAGACTAGATAAGAATAACTTCTTTTCCTAAGAAAATACAGTTGAAACTGGTTTGAGGCAGAAAATTCCCAAGAAATGAAGAAACTTACAAAAAATTGAATTTGTCCCAATTAATTTGCGCAGTACAGTATAAACTCACCAATATTTGGCAACAGAAAAATTAAGGAAGAAGCGTTGATATTGTGAAATTAATTAATTTCAATGGTTTGAAGATTTTGAAATTTATCGTTATGTTACATTTTAAATCATCAAACACGTTTATATAATTAAGAAACCAACTTCATGAACAAAATTGAAATTCATTTTATCATTTAAGATTTGCTCCCATTAATTTCTGTTTCTTATATTTCATAGAACTTATCTTTCAAAAGAACTAGAAATTTTAACCACAGCATTATCATCTAAAAACATAACGGGTTTTTGTGGTTTAAATTTCCTTCTTGTAATACAATTTTCCTAAACTAAATTTTTTTTTAACAGAATGTGACTCTTTGACGGTGTTTTTCTAAAAGTCGTCATTTCAGCTGCAATTCCTAGAAATTTGATTTACAGACTTTATCGAGAACCCTGGAAGCTGAATCAGCATTTTACTGCGCACATATTGACTTTACTGCATACTTAATCAATGATTGATCTGGCAGTCTTTGTATGATTTCTTCCTATTGCATGCAATAGAACGCATTTCAGCGTTCGAAGTCGTGCAGATGTTTCTTCAGACAGCAAATATGATGAAAGGATCCTTGACCTTGGTATGCAAAACTTGCATTCCTTTGCTCCATTAACTCCCAATTATCTACGACTGTTAATCCCAAAAATTATAAAAGCCATTAAAAAATTATTTTTTAATTATAAAAATGTAGTTTAATAGTTAGGGAAATAGATTTCTTCAAAATGTATCGTGTTCAAAAAATTTTAAAAAGCTCTCCTGAAATTTAAATTCATCATAAAAATTTACAAATTCTCGTAGATGATATTATATATGAATGCGTGCACTCGCGCGTGTGTAAATACATTTCAGCACTTGTTGTTGTTACTTATGGCACTGAACAAACCCTCTGATAGAAAGCTATCATCGATTTAAGCCGAAATGAGCGTCACTTGCCTTTTTCAGTTGCTCCAGCTACGGCCAAGAGTACGACTTAGCTACTTCATGCTTCGCACTCACTTGCACGACCCTTTTTTACAGGGTGGCAAATTCTCACAATTCATAGATAAAACGCTGAAGAAAAACCTTTCTCGAACCAAAACTGGAACTCATGACGTCCAGTTCATGGGGAAGACACGTTACCCCCTATGCTAGAGCCTAGGCTCTTTCAGCAGTTGCTTGGCCAAATAGAAGAAACTTTTGAGATTTAAGAATTCCAATTTATTACAGCATGGAAGAGAATGTTCATACAACTAGTATAAGAGATTTTTTTATGCACTAGCAGCAGTTGTCAAAATTTCTGCATGAGGATTTCTTATTATTTGATAGCTGCCACTGTTAATGGAATTTATGAGCCAGTTTTGGTTAGAAAAATCCATTCTCTGGTCAAATACACGATATACAATTCTATTACATTGTTAATTCTCCAAAATATAAGTTATGTCACAATTAGGCTTAATTCCTTTTTTTTGTGTGTATATGCTCAAAGATGTCTAAATTTAGAAGAAAAAAGTCGAAATCGATTGTTTATTCGGGACATAAAAATAGCGTGGAAGTATAAAGAAATTATTACGATTTTTTTAAAAAAAGTATTATTAGCGATTGTAAATTTTAGCATAAAAATAAACGATATTTATAATTTAGAAGTGACGAATTTGAGTTGGATTTTTTAAAACTTATCATCATTATTAGTGAAATAATTTTAAGCGAACAGAAAAACATTAGGAATTCTTTCTTGGGTTTTTCCTACACGTAAATCTTTCTTTTTCAACTATTAGAAACAAGAATTTGTAAACATAAAAGACAGAAAATATTTGCAAGTCAAGAATTATCCGAAAAAAAAGCTTTCAATAAAAAATTAACTTATAGTTCCAAATATCATTTATTGATTGTTTGCAAAATATAATAATTTTCCACATGTGTACAAATAAACCAAGTCCTGTATTTTAGGAGAGAAGGGAGGGGGGTGAATACTTTTTCAGCTTACTTAAAATGTTTATGCATAAGTTGTCCAGACAGAAGGACAAAAGCATTATTTTGAAAGATAAATAAACTAACCATAGTTAAAATAATCCTTTGAGAAATGTGTTTGCTTTAGTTAGGAGATTATATGTTTATTGATATATCTGTATCTTTTAAGCAAACAAAAGTAATATCGATTTGCAACGTGAATCTTCTTAGAAATATTACAAAATTTTAAAAAGGAATGTCTAAAGTATAAGTATATCAGAATTTAGAAATTTGAATGGGAGAAATTCGAATATGAACAAAGCCGAAAATTTAAGAATCTTCGATAATGAGTTTTGAAATTTTGCGATTCAAATGAATTTTCTTCGTCATTTCCAAGTTATTGACAAATGACGAATATCTTGGTACAAAACAGAAACTTGTTTTTCATTAAAATAAGGTATTTCATGTGGATATTTGGAAATTTTCATTAAAATGCAAAGGCAAAGAAAATGAACTGTAATAATTTCAAGCTAGTATAGTCAGAAAGAAATTTGATACAAATAATTGGGAGCGTTTTTCAAAAGGGAAAAGGCAAGGAAAATTAACAGCAATAACTTCTAGTCTGCAATGCCATTGAGAAGCAAGTTTGATACGAAACAGAAAATCGCTTTATTTAGAACTATTTTGATAAGACAAAGGAATTTGGTTTAAAGAAAATCATCGCAACCATAAAGATGCAACTCTCTTTCAAATTTCTAATTTTAAAATTATCCACAGTGATTTAAATACACACAGTGCAATAATCCGCAATACGATCAATGTTTAATGTTATAATTTTGAAATCTTGAAATGCTACAATATGTCTGTGGTACATTTCAGTCCAAAAGCTGTCCTTAAAGATTCTTATCTATTAAAATGGATTGCCTGTGGTACATTTCAGAGATTAAATTTCAAATTTTTCTGTGCACAAATTATACATGGGTAAGGGATACTTTCATATAACAAGATGATTATCTTATATTCCAATATTATAAGATTTCTGGCATCTTTCAGATAATTTTCTGAAAACTTCTCACCTTATAGAATATAAGTTGAAGAAGCTCTTTTCTTCAAAGACAGTACACAACATATTCTTTTTTTTTTTTTTTTTTTTTTTAGAAAATCATTTCAAATAATTTTCTGCTGAGCAAGGATGTAAAATTTAAAGATCCGTAAGAAATGTAAAGTAAATCCAGACTGTCCTTTTCATCCTCTAATATGATCGCATTTTGTAATCAAAAGGGTTTTGAAAAGTTATTATTTTAAGATTAGGTCTAAATCTATTTTATCTATATGGAGAAGGGGCAATCAAATAAGATTAGTATCCAGTTTGGTTGCCAGTTTCTAATTTTTAAATATGCATATGAAAATAAAGGAACAGCTTTTGAAACGTTTGAGGAATTTTTTTTTCGTTTTGTCACAGTTTACTCTTACTTTGGTTTTATAATAAATTTATGTTTCTTATAATAAGAAAGTATCTCTAGGTATATTAAATTACAGTTCTCATACAAAAAAAATAAAGACGAGATGAAAAAAAGTATGTGGCAATTGTAAATAATTAATTTTCAATTAACAGCTTATAATTGCTTATATACCAATACTAATTGATTATTGGTATAACCATTTAATTGTATATTTCATATTATTAAGAAGAAAATTTAGGAGCAGCAAATTACAGTTCACCCACATGCAAAATAAAGGCTTGGTGTAAAGGAAAATATAGGTATGTAGTAATTGGAAATAACTCTTTTAGTTAATTTTAAAAAAGCATTCCATAAGTAAAAAAGAGAGCATTCATTCAACACACTGGAATGTTTCATTAAAAATATAAATGAATCCAACATGAATCCAGCATTTTTTCATAATCAATCGTGAGAATATGCATTTTAAATGTCTTTTTTTATTTTTAAACTGACACCAAATTTTATTCGGAACTACAGTTGTAACCATCTGATAACATATCGAATTTCATTTAATTAAGTCATCGTGTTTCTTAATTATTACGTTTACATTCATGCGAAAATATAGATCGACAGCAAGTCAACTGTTTAACAGATTTGATTTACATTTTTTTCAACAATATATGTTCCAGACGCTAAACTTGTGCACTAAATTTTATACACTGAACAATTTGCATTTTGTAGGTATCGAATTCCTTATTACTCAAATAGCCAAACAGATGAACCTCCAGTGAATGAACTTCTTTCAATTTTTGATGGTAATTTATACATTTGGCAATGAATAAACATTTCTTCCATCTAGCAGGAAACGATTTTTAAGTTATCTTCACGGATAATTATGCATAGTGCCAGAAATGTGTTTTTGTATTCAAGCGGGTCTGAAAATGGAGATATACCAAACTTTTGATCTCCAATTTGTTTGTACAATTACAATACTCCCTCTCCATTTCTCATAATGGAAAGCAAAAATATATAAACTAGGTGATTAAACAATGGACCACATTTCAAAGAAATGATAATCAATCAATCGAAATTGAAAATAGTTTGCAAGGACGAAAATAACAACTTCAAATAATAAATGGCCTTTAAAGTTCGATATAAATGAAACATGCGAAAACACAAAAGCAACACACACTAAATAAACTTTGATTTTTATTATTTTGAATATAATTCTCTGAACTGTCGTGTTTAAAATGTATCAGAAATCTGTAAAGGCTCATTTTACAATAAGTAGTTATTATTATTGGAAAACTTTGGGCATGCCATAAAATTGGTTAATTCCTGTTTTCTATGCTATAAGTAGCACATTTAGTTTGAACACCAGTGAGGAGTTCTTTTTTCAATCCTAGAAGAAGTGTAAATTTTATTTTTGAGTTTTCAATCATACTAGCCCATATATCATTATGCTTTATTTACAACCTATGACTTACATCAGTTCCGGCAAAACCCTATCCAAACTTGATTGGATTTGAATGTACTGTCAATTCTTGTTATATGGACAATCGTATTTTGTTATCATTTGCACAAATGTGAATTTCTCTTCAATGACAAAAGAAAAAAAGAGCATAAAATTTAATAAATTATCCTTATCATTTATCTCGATATAAAGGAAGTATTATTTTAAAATTATTTCTATCTATCAATAACAATAGTAATGGCCGCTAGACAATACAGAAGAAATTGTACTAAAAAAAGGAATTTATGAATCTCCCGTAGCCAAATAATACTTTACTGAAGTTATTTTCGCCTCGCCTAAGTACTAGCTAAAAGGACATGGTATGCCATTATTGACTTACGAATTTTTAGTGAGGTACAAATGGCAACAATTTTTGCAAGAATTATAATCCTGCTAATTGCAACAAAATAATATTCCCATTCTTTTTTTACTTTAATCATATATTTGTGAATTTTTAGTTTACGAATCAATGTTCAATTGTCAATTATTCCCATCTTTTACTTTTTTGGAATTCTTTATAATATGCAATTTAAATCACCTCATTTGAATTCCTGTTAAATATTAAATTAATTTTTATTACACATAATAATCAATTAAGAAGAATATCATTGTCTCTCTCTATGGATTAAATTATAACAATACTTTCGTTCTAGATCAGGTTCTGATATCCCACATATGTAATTACATATTAGATATAACCCTAATTTGGAGTATCACCAAATTTGACACATTGACAAAGAAATATTTAACACTGTTATAGACCTTTGTTCATATATATTTTCCTTAGTTGAATTTAGTGCTCTATTTAATTTTAGGAAATTTCGGCATTTAGGTTATTGCATAATTGTAAATTTTCAAATTCTTTTGTTTCACGTACTTAATTCTAAACTGATGCACAGCGTTTTGAGTCTACTTTTATCCATCATTAGTTTAGACAAATCACTTCACTTAACATCAAACATATAGCTATTTAGTAAATATCGTATCTGACATTTAGTCAACTTGATAACCGCAACTGATATGAAAATATAAGATTTTACACATTTTATAAATACGTGTCATTATGTTTGTATTTTTTGTCGGGATCTCAGATTCTTTAATGACAGTTCATATATTAATAAGTTATTCATCATAACTGTAAATATTTCATCATGTGTTTTTTTCTCTTGATAAATTGTGTTTAATTTAAACTTTCCATTTGTCTTACCCAATCTTTGGAGACTTTCATTATTTTCATTGCAGTTTGTTAAATGGCCGATTCTAAATATTTTAGAATTCCTTGCTGTTATGTACAAATATCTCTAACATTTATATAGACATCACACAGCTCCGTTAAACACCCTTAAGTCAATTAATTTTCTTATGATGAATCTTTGTAGACAAACTATTAACTTGTTGGTTGACATTTTCTTTTTCTTCTCCCAAATAACTTGTGGATTCTCATTTCCTACACGTGCGGTAGATAAACTTTATGAATCAAATTTCATAAATTTAAATATTATGAATCAAACTGTATGCAAATTTATTTCAATGCCACTTATCCCATTAATGTATTTCCTGTATTTGTTATCCTCGTCACAATGGGTATGGTATAATAAAAGTCTAATGTATTGATTGGCGTTGATAGCAAAAAACTGCTGAAAGATTGACGCCGGTGATCCTCCTATCGCAACAGCAGATGTTGGAAAAGTCATGCTTTAATTCTTTGTTCGTGACTTGTAGCTGTAGGAAATCCGTTATATATAAAGGAAAAGGAACCAAACATGGATCCCTAGAATTTTTTGCCTGTCTCAAAAATGAAGGAAAGGGAAGCACTTCTTGTGATTTTGTTAGGGCTTCTCTGCTCCAGAAGTGCAGGTAATTGCAATAGATTCACACTTTCTGAAATAAGTTTCATTGCAACTATTTATCTATGTAAAAATTAATTTTCATTGCAATTGTTTATCTATGCAATGAATGATTTGCATTATAATTAATTATCTATATAACAATTTTTATTACTACATGTTTCTTAAATAATTTGCTTTTAATATTATTCTCTCAGCCGTTTTAAATAAATTAATTTTCGTAATTATTGCTGATTTAATGTATTAAAATGATTTGTTTACATATCAGATTATTATTTATAGAATTATTATTTTTGCAGAAATATTTATTATAGAATATTATTTATAGGATTATTGGTTCTACAGAAAATCTTCAAATATCAAACTTTTTTTTAAAAAAAATTAAATACCAAATAAATATTGAGTGTATATAAATGCTAAATAAAAAACATACACTTTTTATAAGTTATTGGAAAAACCTAATTTACCAACTGTGTTCAAAATAAAATAGCTATAGTTATTTTACAATTATCAAAATACTTCTTTCGTTTTTGCAATGATTTCAAGAGATTAGTAAACTAGTCTTTAAATGAAAAAAAAAGTTCATAGAAATTATAGCCGGGATATACTTTAAAGCTGTCAGTAACATAAAATTTCAATCACTTTAATATTCAGTATTTTTGTTTGTTTGTTTTTAAAGATATGTGTATATTAAGGGATCTGAAAAATTATTTGAAAATTTCATTATTTTTCTACTGTGGATTTCAGATTAAATGCATAGTAAATTTCATGTCATAAATTACATTAATTTTTTGTTTATGTGATTATAACTAGATTTTTAATAGATCAAAACGAGTGTTTTTTTTATTTTTTGTATGTGTTTAGTGTGTTTGGTTTTCAAATTATGCAATTGATTAACATTCAATTATTATGCTTTGATTATTATTTGATTAAATTATACCTTGATTAACCAGTTTCGAGTCTGACTTTATTAGATACTAATATATGGATTACAAAATGTCTTTTTTGAATATAATCGTGTATATATAATTTTCAATTGATAAGATTTATTCAAATTGTTCATTCTTGCTTAACGATTTACTGAAATATATATTATAAAATTGCAATGTTTTAATATATATTGTTTTGGAAAAACAAAAGAATAGAGGGAACTTTTTGGCTGTTGCCAACATACTTCCATGTTAGATTCATGTCTGTTTTTTTAAAAAATAAATAGCTTTTTTGTTTATTTATATGTTAATTATTTTTAAAGATTATAAAAAAATTGCCCTTCAATTTCATATCTGAAATATTTTTCGAACAATATTTGTTTTTATAATTGACTAAATTCTTTGTCAAAAAATTATATACTATCATTTATACACACATAGATGCTATAATGTTCCAAAATTCGAATTTATTTAACACATCTAGCAATATACTTAATATAGATGTGAAAGTCTAGAAGAATTCAAAGATGAAAGAAACATAATGAAAACGATGACAAAGAAAAAAAAGGATAAATAGCAAGATCTAAGTAAAATATTATATTCTTAAAAACTCTTATTTCTCTTCTTAAAAATTCTTAAAACTCATTAAAATTCATCTTCTAAGTAATGAGTATTAAAAAGGCCATTTAAATAAAATGGTTTATAATTCTAAAAAATAACTAACCTTTTCACAATTAAAAGAGCAAAAACGTATAGCTACAAATTTAAGTTATTTGCAAGCATTTATTTTACTTATTTCATGTTTGTGAAGATAAAATTTAGTAATTGATCTCCACTTATTTCAAGAAATGTGAGAATTCTGAAACATTATAAAGTATAATTTTTTTGCAAAAAAAAAAAAAAAAGGAGACAAAGTTTTAGGTGCTAAGAAAAGTGGTAGAACAAATTCTTATATGTATATATTAGAATGTCTAGTTGGATTAGGGGACCGACATGTTGATAAGTAAAAGATTATTTTTGATTAACTGAATTATGTCTCTTATTTTTTCTGCATATGCAATTTTTTATCATTCGAACACGAACTGAATTTTTGCACATTCCTTTCATTGTAATTATTGTTTCGTGTATCGGCAATTCTAGAATCTCGCCTACCAATGTTTTTACAAGATTCTAGATAAAATGATTTTTTTCATACTTTCCATAATGTGCTTATTTATACCTTTCATAAGGTGAATTTAATCTATCCATTGGTTTTCGATGCAGAAGCTTAGAGCTTTGAAGTACTAACCTCTGTTTTCTGATTAGTTTATTTTCTGCTATGAGCAATGTTTGAATGATTAAACTAAATATAAATAATCCGTTATAATGAAAAAACATCATTTATTTGGGAAATCTAGATTTAAAATATAGAAATTTCTCTTCAAATAGGGAAAGCCTTATAATAATAGTATCTATCTATAGCCTTATAATAACAGTATAGTATATCTTATCTAATAGTATCATCAATAGGTTGGTTAATAACTTTGAGAGTTTATATATAGCTTTGATCATCTATTAATTTCTAATTATTATTTATTCTCATTAAATGAAATAAGGATCTATGAACTGAAACCATTAATAAAGATTTCAGGCCTAATTTATTAAAATGGTGGAGCTCATGACAAGTTTCTACATTACATCTATCTTTATCTTAGCAGTTCATTATGTGTACTTAGCAGTACTTATTAATATGCATACTTCGGAAGCTTGAATGTGCATCCTAAGCAGTATGAAGAATTTTTTTTTGAAAACAAAAGTTTAAATAAAAAGAAATCATTCACACATTAATATTTCTGCTCTTTCTCAGTTTTCCGTAACTGGTAAATAGAAAAAAAACTGAAACTAGAAATCGATTCGGAGCCTTTCAAATTATTTCTTTAATCCTCATCTAAAGCTATTTTTTGAAAGGGAATTCAGTTCTAAACACATATTAAGGAATCAAAAACATAAAAATAGAATAATATACAGAATTGTATTATATTTTTAAGAAACTTAAAAAATGTATATATCTTACTTGACTAATAAAAAATTCATTTTCTTAGTTGATTATTGGGCCAATATAGAAGAAAAAAAATTCTTCTGTTGAGTTTTCTTGCCAATATAGAAGCTGACAAGAGCGATTATTTTTGTAGAAATATATTAGATACTCGTATATTTGATGATAATTTGAGGTATCTCGTGAGTTTTTACAGCGAAGTTAAAATTCATAATCTATTAGGTTGGTGCGTATGAAATGTCGGATTCTTAAGTGATTGTATA
>JAPMOQ010050583.1:0-18977 GCA_026543055.1 Argiope trifasciata
TACTGATTTGTTTCTAATATTCTATCAAAAACATTTTTAAATGCTTATAAACATTAAAAAAGTAAAAAAACGTTATGGTCATTTTTGCCATAATTATTAAATACTCATTTCACAATATTTCATTTCAAAATTTAATGGGGAAAAGTGCATAATAAAATCATTTAAAATTTTTCACTATTAAAATAATTTGCTAAACAGTGTCAATTCTTACAGAAATAAATAATTCAGTAATTTTTATTATATGTATTATTTGTATTCATTTAAGATTACTGCTATTTGAATAATACTTGATACTTTCTACCAAATTCACTTATTTAGAAGCAAATTTAATCTCCTTATTTTATCGTCTGCTTTGAATTATTCATCGATTTAAAGAAATTTAATCAGTTTTATTTTATCGTCTGCTATAAATTATTAATCGATTCAAAGAAATTTAATCGTTTTTATTTTATGGTCTGCTTTAAATTATTCATCATGCTACAAAATAAAATCGACGGCTCACTTTAATCAGACTGACCTTCACAAAAGAAGGTTCACCATTCATCATGAAAACGACTTCGGCGCAGCTCTTTTGTAGTTCAATGCCGAAATCCAATTAAACTTGCATTTAAGATTTAAAAGACCGTCTTTTATTATTATTATTATGATAGTTGGAAGAACTAATGAGCTTTTTGAATAAATTACGATCATTTAAAATAATTAAATCAAGACTTGCAATGATTTGGTTAGCTGATGGAATCAGAATTGGATAATTGTACTAATGAGAAGCAAAAAGGAATTAAAAAAAATAATGGATGACACAGTTTGAAAAGTAAAATCACAGTTTTTCATTTATAAACTTTAAGTGAAATTTTCTTTATTTCAGTAGATAAAGTTTATATGATTATCTAAAATAAGAGGAAAATTAGAAGAGAATATAAAATAAAGGAATCTGGACTAAAATCTTCCTTTTTTAAAAAAAATTTAAATACTTAATTTTTTTAAGAGCGTCTGTACGACGAAAAAAATCCATGTAATTTACATATTTAATTATTATTTAAATAATCCTACTGTAAAATATTGGAGAGTAATAATATTAATTAATTTAAATATTAACAATTAAATAAACATGATACCTAATATTTTTACAAGCTTTTAAGAATTATTTAAATTTCACTCTGTTCACAGAGATCAAAATGGCAAATAATAATAATGTTTAATTCTTTTTAGATATTACCAAAAAAATTTTCTAATGTCGAAAATAGTTAATAAATGTGTAAAGAGAAAAGTTCGTAAATTACTCCTAATTTCATTGCTTGTTTTTATAACTAAATAGTTCTGAAAAGAGCTTTTCCCAGAATTTCATTTATCAAAAATCAGAATAATTTTTTTCTATGAAATTTCTCATTTATTTTGCACTATTTATTACGGAAATGATAAATACAGAATTTAAAAAAATAATGAATATCCATTTCAAGTTCATTTTATATTTCGCAATTTTTTTCAGGTTAAAAATAATGAAAAATTCTGCGCAATTGTGACTAAAACTTTAAATTTAAAAACAGTTTACTCGTTCGATTACGTGTTTAGTTAATTAATGAGGTTCAATAATAAAAGAATTCTAAATAGCTCGATTTAGACGAGCTATTTAGAATTCTTTTAATAAATTTGAAAATTGGAATTAAAAATTATGAAATTTATTTTCTTTTTTGGTTTTTTATATATGCTTTTACGATTTTATAATAGAATCTGAGGAGCAGATAAAAGGAAAATTAGTTTTTGTTCTCTTAAAATATAAAATAATTCTAATTAGTTCGATTTAGATGTTTTGCGCGTACTAATTCTGAAATTTCACTTTTGTAACAACAGCAAACTTGAACACTGAAATACAAATTATGATATTTATCTTCTCTTGTTGATTTTTACAAATACATTTTTGTAAATACATACAAAAATGATTTTTAATAATAATACATAAATAATTTTTACAAATCTAAGAAACAGATAAAATCAAAAGTAGTTTCTTTTTTCTTTTTCGGTGTTTTAGAAGTGGTTAAATGATTTTAATAATTCTACCTAGATTATAAATTTAAATTATACTTTGATTTTATATAATTATGATTTCACAAATTTCATTTATATCACATAATACTAATATGATTCCACAATTCCTTTTTTATTATATTCAGTTTTCCGAAAAATTATTATATTAATATTCTTAAATCCTCCAGATCTCGAGTTTCACTCTAGTTCAATAAAAAATTTTGATATTTAATAAAATATTGTGTCTAAGTTAATAATCCCAAATGAATGTAACAACATTTTTATAAAATCCTGAAGTAATATTTCAATGTTATCATATTTAATTTCCGAATTCATTTTGAAATTCACAATTAACTTACAGTTTGAGATAATATTACTCACTTGCTACATATATACTTCGCAACTTATTGCTTTGATGAAACTATTATATTTGCTGTAAAATGAAAATTAAATAATGATACTCTACTGTTCATACTTAAAACATGTTGACCGGAATATAGTTGATTTAGAAATTACTATATGATAAATATGAACCGACAAAAGATTATAAATTCTTGTTGTTGTTTCTAATGGTACTTGTCATGGACAAGTAACCTGACGAAGTCAGCGATTTTAAGTCCAGAATGCGTCTCTTATTTTTAGGAGTACGTTAGTTCTCTTATTTTTAGGGCAAGAGTACGTTTTAGCTACTGTTCAGCAACGAATTGTAAAACCCTTCGAGCTTTTGCGCATGCGTTAAGGTGGGTTCACACGAGGCTTTTTATTGTCCGCAAACATTGTCTCTCTGCTGTTGTCCCGGCATTGTCCCCGTGTGAACACTTGAGACAACGCGGACAACGTTTGTCCCGACGGGACAATCATTTGCCATTGTCCCGTTGTGGTCACATGATTTTCCGGAAGTAGGCGTGATCTTCTATTGCGGACAATAATAAGCCTCGTCTGAACCCACCTTTAGGATTAGTTTAATTCGTCAAAATAGGGGTGAGAGGAAAGATGAAAGGCGTTGTTTACATTTACTAGTATCTAATAGGGTAAATCCAAGGTCAAAGGGAATACCGGAAATGCACTAATTGTTTCGCGTCTCATCCCTTAATGAGATGGAGTTCTCGAAATGCGATCGTCTCATAATCCCTTGACGAACAGTACTCACGCATTACAATCGCTTGCACAGCCCCTTTTTACAGGGGGGGATACATTCACACATCTGACAGATAGAACAGATGAACAACCATGCTCAAACCCGGTACGCCTAGATCACGGGAAAGATGCGCTCCTTTTATGCCAGGACGCCGGCTTATAAATTCTATGCATGTTCTTTAGCTTTACTTTAAACTAACATTATTTAATAACTAGTAGAAAGATATGGTCTGAAGACAACCTCAAAGATCCAGTTTTGTCATTCTGTATAATCTTCATTCCACTAAATCATTTTAACTACTAATCCAATTCATACGGATCTATGCTCTTCGATTATGGATGAGTTAAATATTATAACTTTCTTTTAAAATGAATATTCTGGTAGAGGGAAAGTAGGCGATTTCTCGATTTTTTCGCTTACTGGAAGTATTGCTCATTTAGACTGTTTTTATGGTCCCTCGTCAACAACCAATATAAATCTAACATGTCATAGTGCAATAAGATAGGGCCACAAAGACAACTATAGTCTGATTGCAGATTTCAATCATAAACAGATACACACTATTTAGTGAAATTCTTGAAAAAAAACTTATTTACTTGATGAAAATAAATTTGAAGCTTCTAAAGTAGAAGTTTGGAATAACTCCAATTTGTATGTAAGTGGGTTGCCACCATGGAGAATTTTCGTGGGAAACTGTCCCACATTTGTATTTTTCTGATAAATAAATCAAGAAAATTTCTACTAGCAACCCGATTAGAATGAATAACTAACTTTAAAGTGCCATCGTTCTGTTAATCTTTTAATAATGCTAATTAAAAGGGCAGTAAATGGATGAAATCCATAACTTTCAGCCCTCGATACTCCATGCCATGTCTTAACACTTTCAAAGCAACCGACGAGATATCTCGTCTTTCAGATACTTCAGATTACAGGTTTTTGTGGGTTAAAATTTGTCTCTTATGCCAGGAAGAGGTCTTAAAGGTATTCTTCAGATATATACTAGAAAGTTCAAACTATCTAAACTTTCATAAGAGACAATTTTAGCCCACAGAAACCTGTAATTGGACATGTTTGAAAGACGTGATATCTCGTCGATAGCGTTGAAAGTGTTAATATACAAAAACTGTGGACTTTTATGTGGTACAAAAATAATACCAAATCGTATACCGAAAAAAACAAATCTCCGATAACCTTTGAAAACCCTGTAAGTGAGAAGACTGTTATCAATACAAAAGCATGTTTTAATTTGATGCATTAAACACATAAGTCTAATGATTAAGTCTATCCAAGCATCTAAGTCAAAAGTCTAATATCCAAGCATCGTATAAAAAATGTCGGCTATTCATTTTTTTATATCCAATACTGTTGCAAATGCAGTTGTCATTAAAATACTTTGCCTTTGAAATAATCTTCTTATTAGCGATAATATACGCTATCAACAATGCTTTATGAGTCAATTTAAATTTTCAGATTTAGTCACTGCTGATCAAAGATTCAAAATTAGTCAATTTTCATAAACAATGAGTCATTTCTTTACAGTTCCGATGCCATCTGTGAACATCTAATTCTCAGAAATAAAAATGACAAACCGCATAAGTGACTAGGCGTGGGATTTGTCACGATTAGATAAGAAAGTGAAGGCAGCTTTCAAAGGGTTAGATGTATTTTCAGGTGCTTGAAGTGATAAGGCGCTGCAATCCAAGAAAAGTGTTTGCTTTGAAGCTCTTATGTAGTACAGACGCTTACATGTCCGAAAGGAAACTGTTGGTATTCGATTAAACATTAGAACTCGCGTTTGGCTGATTTTTATTCTGTATCATTGTTGTACAAATGTCAGCTGCATCTTATAAAATATGTAATGTGATCTGTTCTAAAAATGATTCAGTTATAAGAAATTAACTTTTGTACGAATGACTTTGAAATGATATAAAGTGAATCAACCTAATATATATGATACAAGATGGTAATTTTTATTCACGCTCATAAATTGAAGAAAATATCCTTGTGTTAGTTAAATTAAAAAAATAATTGAAAAAAATAGGAAAGAAAATATATATCAAGAAAATAAATATTCAGAATTTTAAAGATTAAAACATAGTTTTTTTTTAAATTAAAATTTTTATTTACTTATCATTTTGACAATTAAAGGAATTTAAAAGAATCATTTCCATCTAAAAAATAATTTATAGCATTGAGTGTCTCTTATATAAAGATTGAAATTCAAAATCCTTATTAACTGAGAAAGCAATGCAAATCATTCAATAAAATATCCTAGGATTTTTTAAAGAAACCTTTTTTTATTTTTTAAACATGATTGTTTTAGTTATTTAAAATTCCTTAATTGATATATGTATTTGTTACAAATGTATACGCATCATCTCATTTAAAACTCTGAAAACCAAAAATAAGGAAATTAGAGACTTGTAATTCGATGCACTAATTGTATGTGTCAAATTTAGAACATTACTATGTTGGAACGAATGTTAAGGCAATGATTTGTTCTTTACTAGACATCTACATGCGATACTCAAAAACGGAATGACTTAATATATATATATATATGTAATATGGTTAGTGATTTTATAATTACAATTTCAGATCTATGTCAAATTTTGATTTCAGTTAAACGAAAAAAGAGAAAAAAAAAACCCATAATAAATCCATTTCGGTTTTCCGATATTTGAATATTAAACTCCAAAAATCAATACTAATAAGCAATATTGAAAATATTAAATCATTATATTCTAAAATATTGAAAATATAAAATCACACAGTAACTGTACGCAAGCTCATTTATTAGATAATATGCTAAAAAGTGTTGAACCATTGTGATTGAGTTCTTATCTAATTTCATTTTGTTGAATATACTGCAGAATATAGTGCTTGGTCACACCGAGCGCAATAGCTTAACAAGGGAGAACTAATATCACAAACACCTATTTTAAGAATTACTACGCAAGCAATGTATTAAGACTTTCGAGCCGACTTTTAATGCAGAGCTCACACGAAGCCAACGGTTGCGCGCAATAGAAGGTCACACCTATCTCAGGAAGATCTTGTTATCCCAAAGAGGCAGTTACAAATAGTTATCTGACCGGGAAACAATAAAGTTTTTTCAATTTAAATTCATGATTTAAAATTTACTACCACCTCCTTCCCCCTACAGTATCAAATCTAGAGTACTGATGGTACCGGGTAATCTCAAAACCCTGAAGGATATGATGTTAAAGATTGATTGTTTCATTCCAATTGTTTGAGAGTGTGCAGATGGGGGGAAAGACAGTTATTTACTGCCCCGAAAGGAATGTTAGTTTGACGGATCAGTCAATGTAAGGTTGGACAATACTTATTCAGCAGTCGACCGCAACAAATCCTGTGGAAGTGGTGGCGGGGTGGTCGGCTGTATGCAAGAAGAAGTATCAAAACTAGATTGAAAAAGGGACGAAGTCAAAGAGTCGCAACTTATTCTGTAAATAAAAAAAGTCTCAGCTATTTATATGTCAAGTTTAATATTTATACTAAATGGTTTATTTTCTATATAAAAAAAATAGAAGTTATTTATAATTAATCTTAACTTTTGATTCGAATAGATATAAAACTTCAAGGTTGAGTTCATTAAAATAAAGAATGTCCCAAAATAAACGCAAGATTTTAATTTGTCACCATTCGTGCAGCAGAGTGTTGGCAACCGTATTAAAAATCCATTTGACAGCTGATAATGCAGCGTTAGAAAAAAATGGAGCATTACATGATTGAATTAACGCAATGTTAGAATTAAATAATAATAAAAACGTTTTTTTTCTTTAAACTTTTATTTAATTGAAAAATGCACCGGATAGGGATATGTATGAAATAACACATCGGGGAAATTACCACAACGGCACTTTTTTACATAAATTTTCCATGACCATTTTGCATAAACGTAATTGAATTTCGTTGATGTTGCATCAAATTTCCTCCTTCCGTGCACTCTTGCTTTTTGGCATAGACCTTTGACTTCAAATAACCAAATAATAAGAAATCAATTGGAGTTGTCCCACGATTTAGAGCATAGGTTCCCAACCTTTTTTGAACTGGTGCCCCTTTTCTGGTGAATATTTCAGTACTGCCCTCCTCCCACTCCAGAGAAATAAGAACGCACATAATGCATAGTGAAAACAAGAATTAAATTTAAACAAATTACTATTAGATAGAATATTGTTGGAATTGAAACGCTACTAAATTTCTTCTTTATTTAAAAAAGAGGAATAAAAGTTTTAGCTTACCTGTCATAAGAACAGGCAGAGGTTTTAATGATACGAAATAAGCCATAATAAACTATTGCTTTTTAAATAAATGAACTGACAGTTTCAAAGAACAATCAAAACGCATACTTGATTATATTAAAAGGTATTTTTATTAAAATTTAAAGACATCGAATTTCGAAGTCTTTTTTAGACTATATTTGATTAATCTTTCCATACCCCTCCGGACCATATCAACGCCCCCTAGTCTTCTCTTGGTCTTTTACCGCCCCCTGAAAACCTCAAAAGCCCACATGGGGCGTTATCGCCCACGTTGGGAACCTATGATTTAGAGGGTCAATTCTCAAATTTTAGAACTGTGGCCGCCAGACTTTCATTACTTTTGAAATGTTGTTTAACAATGAAAACACGTTGTTCTAGCGAGTAACGGTCCATTTTTACAAACCTTTAAAGAATCATTTGCCAAATAGTTATTTTTAATAGTGTTGCCATTACTTTATTAAACAAATGGGGGGAAATTCAAATCTTGCATTTATTTTGGGACACCCTTTATTAGAGAAGCTTTAAAAAATGTTGAGAAATGCTATAAATTCTTTAAATAAAACAATATAATTCACATTTAAAAAACTTATTTCTCAAATGTAAACTAATTTACTTTCGTATTAAACTCTAAAATTTTACTTCAAGTTGGCACAGGACTCCGCAGTTAAATCGAAATCAAATATTTGAAATGTTTTTCCCATAAAAGGCCCACGTTACAGCGACCTCATTCTTTGAACTTTAAGAATAAATTATTCGGTTCATCCCTTAAGGCCAACAAGTTTGATTCGCACCAAATTTTTTTTCTCCCTTGCCCTCTGGCTCGAGATCTTGACCGCTATTCGGACGAAACGGGGAAACACCAAATGAGTTGATTCTGTTTTTAAAAGCCATTGCTGGTTTCTCTTTCTTTGAAGACGCAAAAAATGCTATTAAAATCTTATCATGGCAAAAAAGTAAGAACTCTTGCATATTCGGTCTTTTATTTCGTGAGATGAAATAATTTAGATAATTATAGAGAAAAACTACACACGATTATTCGTTCTAGAACCAATTATTATTTTAAACATTTTGGTAAACACTCATATAGTCTACATTCAAATATGCAAATAAGTTTACTCTAATAGGCTTCAGAATGGATTATTTACATAGCACTGAATATCCCAGAAAAAAAATAATAAAGATTCGGAGGGGTTTTTTTTTTTGAATGGCTTTACTAAAATATTGTTGTTACAAAATAAATATTTTGGATTTAATTATTAATTTCAGTACTGAATTCAACTAACCCAATGCCCCATCCAGAATCAATAATCGTTTTAAGCAAGTTAGAAGCCAATCATAGAATTTAAACTCAAACATGCGTAATCTTTTATGTAAAATTAAGTATGCTCAAATCGGTATCAAAATCGATTATTTATATAACGTTTTGGAAGACTATTCCCACTAGTTCTTTCCTTTAATTGATTGAGGGGGAATCCAAAAGTTATTAAAAAAGTTAGGTTGATTAAGTCTATTCTGTTGAATTATTTATATATCTCCCTTTTCATTCAAAATGCAATTTTCCAAGATTACTATGTAGAATTTCACTATATGTATATTTTCTGAGAATAGCTTTCCTCAAATTTAAAGTAAGGATGATTTTTCCTTTCTTGTTACAATCTGGCAACAATATTAAAAATAGTGATCCGTATAAATTTCAAGAAATTTTTTTCAAGTTATCATTAAAAATATGAAACTATTTGATAATTGAACGCACAATCGAATCAACTTGTGTTGCAAGTGTCTGTCATTGACGAATTTTTATTGAGTTACTATTCAGAACACTAAGAAATGTTAGTTATGCGTTAGTTTTAAATAAAATATGAAAAGAGAAACTTTAAAAATTTCTCCAAAAGAAGGAAAAAAAAAAACTGTTGAATTTTCCGTTAAAACGAGGCATTTTCAGCAACAAATAAAAATATTTTTCTCTCTCTTTTTAATTCAGTAAGTGTAATCAGTAAAGCAACGCAAAATTTTGTTCTTGAACTTTTATCTCACTAAAAACTCATAGTTTCCTGGAAAATATTTTATCCAAATACGAATTCATTTCAGGAAGTACAAATTATCATTAAAATGATAAATTTAAATATATATATATATATATATACATCCATTAAATTATAAGACTTTTAATATAAAAATGATTTAAATATCGCGTTAACTGCTCAGATAGTACGAGATGGGTATTGCACATGCGCATAACAAAATTGCTTTTAATATTCTTTTTCACACAAATAATAAATTGGCACGTGCAGGAAAGGAGTAAGGATTTTTTCGATTCTTTATTGTGTGGTTCAACATAAATAATTATTAGAATTTCCAATTTATTCTTTTTATTATCTACATTCTTATAATATTTGAAATTTGAGATAAAATAATGATGTAATTTGTAGGAATACATCATCAGTCATCATTTTGATGTGAGAGACATGGGAAAGGTGAAAAAAAAAAAAAAAAACTGAAGATAAGATTTTTAAGAAACTTTGAAGATTCCGAAGGTAAACTTCTGAATCAAATTCTCCAGTCACGTTAAAAATCGAGAATTACCATATAAAGACTAGGTTTCAGCATTATATGGGTTAAAAACGAAACATTCATTTATTCACAAAATTATAGGATCCAATACCTTTACTATTGTTTCTCATGAAACTGAATACACTCAAACCTCCTTTAAGGTGTAAGTACATCCTTGAAACTTTGAATAATCATTCAAAATATCGAATATTTTTTTTTTATTGCTTCAAAACGTTCACTAATCCTTTAGCTTTCATACGATGCCAAGATGTTGTCAATATTTAGAATATTTCTCGAGTTATAAGGATTTTTTTTGTGAGGTGCTTTCACTAAAAACTCTAGATTCGGGTAAGACTCATTTTATGATGAATGATGTTTTCCCACTATGTTACTTCATTCAAACAATCATAACTCAACAAAAAATTAACCAAAAACAATTATTAATCCATCAAAATAATCTGTATGAAACAGTGGATGCTTTGCGCTTCAATCAACATTTTTAAAAAATAGATTTTTATAGCTTTTTAATAGTTAAATTTATAGAAAAAAACTATAAATTTTTATAATTTGATGGTGACAGATAACATGATGAAAACATCACATTAGGCAAAAAAAAAAAAAATGCATTATTATAAATTTATATGAGGATTTCTTTTTAGAATGAAACAAATTACCCTATTTTATATAAATTCTTATGCAAAAAAAAAAAAAAATGTTTCGCATTAAGAGAAATATTAGGAAATGAATTATATTGCTTAAAATTTATTAAACAAAAAGGAAATATATGACCTTCATTTGTAAAACGATGCTTCTTTATCACTGTTTTTCCAATTGCAAATCGACATTTAAAAACAAAAAGGCGAAACTCAGTCTTAAAAATGTTTTGAGCATTCTTGTTAATATTGATGAGATGATGTCATTTTTAAATTCACAGATATGTTGTCATGAAGGAGTTATCTCGCCAAATAATTACATCATCAAAAACCAGAAAAAAAAGAGTTTAGAAACAAATTATATTTTTACAACTCCTTTTCTTAGTCAAATTAACTATGCACATAAATAAATTTGTTCTGCATTTTAATGAAATTACCAATGGAGTAAGTTTTAATGTTTAATATAGCTACTATTTCGGTTTCAGAAATAAAATTTTGTATTCTACCTTCATTTGCAGAACATAGTGCAGTAAAGTACCACTAAAAAAATATTATTTTGTGCATTTTAAGTATTCTGATGATGATTAGATATGTACCAAAAGTGGCGTTACACCGGTAAAATACTCATAATTGAAATTTAAAAAATAGAATTTAAATATCAAAGGATCAGCTATTAAAAAACAATCTTTCATATGATTGTGTACAAGATGGAAGAGAAGTGAACATCAGCCAAATTAGGGGAGGGGGGGGGGAAGGAGCAGGTATAAAAAGAAAAAACGGAAAAGGTTTAAATGGCTCAGAGTAGAAGAGCCTTATTATATTCCACATCAACAATACCGTTGAAGCATAATTTGTAAACAATAAAATTTACCGATTATAAGCAATTTAAATTTAGAAAACAAAAAGAAAAAAAGAAAAGCAAAGAAAAATGATGTTAGCACATTAAAGGCGGGGGATCTTGACGAAAGTATGCTAGGTAACGCGGATCAAATCGTTGTATTACGACTCCCGCCTTTAATGTGTTAATAAACAAATGAAAAAAAAAAGTAAACAGATAAAAAAATAAACAAACAGAAAAATATACACAATGGCTCAGTGTAGGTGGAGTTAATGATCAATAACAAAAGGAGAGATCATTCTTTTTGCATTTTATTTCTTATGCTTTTATACTCATACTCCACTATTAACAGTGCTTGACAAACTAGGATAAATTATTGACTCAATTTGTTGAAAATTCTGCTTTCATTACCATATAGGAAATCTAAGATAGTTTTAAATTCTAAAGTCAATTTATTATTAGATAGAATTTGGGAAATATTTTGTTCAGGTTTAATTATAACTATTTTCTCAAATGACGAAGAATAGAACAATGGAAAATGCAATGTGGCAAGTCTTCATAGTGCATTTTAAGTAATCATACTTAACTATCAAAAGAAATACTATGCGAATTTCCTTCATATAGTTATGTTTTTTTTGTGTGTGTGTGTTAGACTAATGCTCTGCTTGAGCTAAATGAGATAAATATTAAGATGAATTCCAGTGCCCTAAACAGGATTAAAATTCAAATCGATATATTCGATTCGTATCGATACTCTTTTTGAAGTTCTACACCCTATTGCATGAAAATGTTCAACTTGCAATATTTATTTATAACAGGTCAATTTATGATCTTCGGTGGCTTCAGATTTGAATTTTTCGAATTTGCGTCTAAGAACTTCCATGAAATATCTATACGTATGTGTTTTCTCTATTCTATTAATGTAAGAGATTGAATGTTGAAAATAGGAAAATCCGCTATTTAGAAGAATTTTTGTTCTTTTGATTTTCTTTAGTCAATATCATTCATTAAAATTTTGATTTAATGAAAATCTTCTCAACTAGTAACGCAAATCAGTTATGTTTTCTTAATTTTTTTAAATTGACATTCGACTTTGTTTATGAAAAAAAAATGCATATAAATTGTAACCAAAAAACAACATATCAATTTTAATGTTACTAAAAGGAAGGAAAAAATATAGTTACCAGTACCTCATTTATATAAACGTTTTATTACTTAGATTCTTTGCCAGCTGTTCAGCCATAAGAAAAATCCTTTCCTTTTTTATATCTAAAAAGACATTTTTTTAATACTTCTATCAGATGCGGTCTAATTTTCAATGAAATTCAATCTATTTGGCCTAATATTAGTGAACACGATACTACAAACGCAATGACATAAATGAATATTAGTATACAATTTTAGCATTTAAATTGTAGACTAAATTTTGAACCACGCCTATCAACGGGTCAGTCTGTATACTTGCCTGATTACGCAAAGATTCAGATAACGGGAATTAGTTTTGTGATCTTGCTACAGAAGCTTCAGTTCTTTATAAATTTTTAGTTTCATTCGATCGGAAAGAAATGTCAAAAATACATACTAAACTTTCTTTATGATACAATAAAACACAAAACGCTCACATCCCAAAATCTGAAAATGAAAATCTGATCACTTGGGGCACTCTCTGCCTTGTTCAAGTTCAACAAAGTTAATAGGAAGTTGGTGTGGGGGGGGGGGATAACATCTTTGTTAAGGAATATGCAATGAAATGTCGAGAGAACGTTTCCACTGGTTTGAAACATAGCATATCAACTGTAAACGTAGTATAATGGTTGGTGTATTATCGTTGAAGCTAACAGGAAATGTTTCTGGACACTTTATTAATTAACTAAACCGTGTAGCAGTTATATAACCCTTATCTTCTCTTTTGGATACTAGATGACGATGCCTGATAGGCTACCACATATGCCATCCCATAATACACTACGTATTGCAAGTGTAATGAAAGTGAGATGCGATACTGTCCTGATAAGCTGCGCGTAAATGTCTTTTGTTGTCTTGTCTCGTCTTTGTTCCGTGTGTGAATGTAGTTATTTAAGAAATGTTCCTGGAAACATAAGTCTTGTTGCTTTCTGCACAGATCATACTAATCTACATTCTCCACAATCGTAGTATTAATTTCGAATTAATTTCAAATCTATGCCATATTTATTTTGAATTTAATTGTTGAATTGAATAATTTAGTTTCATTTTTACATATATGGTGATGTTATTTTTTTATTTTGTTTAAATATTAGACGTGTTCTACGAATAACTTTACGGAATAAATAAATTTATCAAAAAGATGAATTGCATTTTCAGCAATTGGTTTCTTAAGCTATCTCTAACAGACTGCATTACCCTCTCAAAATTGAAAAGTAATTTCTCCTACTACTGAAAACACATTTTATTTATAACTATGTGACTGAAATGCCCCGGTCCAGACAGGAATGCCTGGATCCGCCCTGGCTAAGTGTTATCGTACAAGCGTTATCGTATTTCCAAGCTCGTCGTCTTCCACCCAAAGTTACGCTCTACAATTTAACTGATTGTTTTTAAGGGTGGAGTTTAACTCGGATGAAAAGGGAGGAGCAACAACTATTATTTTTTCCGCTTGTCATTCCTTTGTTCTGCACAGCAAGAAAATTCTTCTGCAGACGTATTTATTTTTATTGTACAGCAGCTCGTATGTTGACCCTTTGATTTGAAGTCAAGAAGTTCGTTGGGGGAATTTGCTCTGCAGCTTGTTTGACCTTTGAAATGTTTTATTTTTTAATACTAACAAATGAATAAACTTTCTACGCTAAAACTATGAGCTAAAAATTATGGAGACTTTAAACGTACTGATACTTTACCAATGCATTACAAGTATCAATGAAAGACGGTCAATTGATCACTTGCTTAGTAATGAAGGTGCAATATTGATGCTTGGTTTAATAATGATGCAATGTGGATGCTTGTTTTAATAATGATGCAATGTTGATGCTTGGTTTAATAATGATGCAATGTTGATGCTTGGTTTAATAATGAAGATGCAATAAACGTAGATAACGTGAAAAATTGAAAAGAAAGCATAGTAATCGTCAAAAAATTCAAACTCGAGATTTTGATGAATGTCCATGTTTTGAACTTCCCTGATTTGAAACATACATACGTGGAAATCCTCTTTCTGTATGTGACAAAGATAACTTCGAGCTAAACATTTGAAATTTGGTACACGGTCTTTATGCCAAATTTGCAGATTTCTGTCAAATTTTTGTTTCAATCGAGTAAAATGCGTCAAAAATACAAATTAGACTTTTGAATACTGTTAAAGGCACGCCAGGGATTAATCGTGAAGAAACTCGCCAAGGGTGACACGATAAATTCAGTAAAAATACTAAATTCATGCTGAAAGTTTATTAATTCCTATTGTACGACAGGGCCATGTAAGACGTTCTCTGGCATGGCAAGTTCATTTCCTTTCATTTCCGTAGCAACACTGAAGCTATTTTGGATTAATTTTGCGATTTTTATCCGTAGTCAGGTGAAAAAGATGATGGTTATTTTATACTTCAATAAACAACAATCGCTCCCGAAAATGAATTCTATTCGCAAGTTGGAATATTACTGATGCAAATTAGAATATTTTGTTTCAATAAATAAAAACCAATCATAAACAAGAGACCAGAAAATTATACAAGGAATGCAAGATTGGTACAAATCAAAGAAATTTTTTTTTCGTCTGATAGTATAAAATAAAAATATAATTCTTTCAAAAAAATTTTTCGTAAATAGAAATTTATTTATATATTAGAGTAATTCCTGTAGGAAGACTACCTATTGCAATGGTTTTCATGACAAGACTTTGATTTATGAAGAACTGAAGAAATTTTTCCCATAGTCCCTGAAACCTAAAACCATGCTTCGTTCAAATATATATTATATGAATTATGCGCATAATGCTTTATCCCTGTTATCTTATGAACAGGATAACTAGAGTCATTTTGCTTGGATTTTATTTGGCGAGTTAAAATGGTGGTGGGTTGAAATTTCCATTTCACCAGGCATTTCTTACTATTGAAGATAGAAATTAAATTCAATCAACCAAACTCGCGTCTCATTAAAATGAACAACAACTTAGTATTTAAAGGTTTTCGATAACTGCAGTATCTCAGAAGTTAGGGACTGAAAAGTGATTTCCAAGCTTTAATTTTTACTGTTTCTTATATCAACAATTTATTTTACCAGATATTAACTTAGGAATAAAGGAATCTACCTTTGAATTCCTTCTTTTTCTTGCACACAGCCGACCACCCCGCCCCCACTGAACAGTATCGACAGGATTTGTTGTGGTCTACTGCTGAATAAGTATTGTCCAACCTTACATTGACCGAACAGTCAAACTAACATTCCTTTCGGGGTAGTAAATAGCTGTCTTTCTCCCCATCTGCACTCTCTCAAACAGTTGGAATGAAACTATCAATATTTGACATCATATCCTTCAGGATTTTGAGATCACCTGGTACCATCAGTACTGTATTTAAATCATTATTGACAATCTTCAGGTCTTTCCTTAACTCTGAGATCTTCGTACATTCCATTAAATAGTGGTAAACCGTACCAATTTCTCTACAAATGCATTTATTTTCCTGCGTTCTTCCAAATCTTTGGAAATATGCAGGAAATCTCTCATGTCCAGACATTATTTGGATTATAAGTGAATGGTATCTTCTTATTTTAATTTCCGGATTAGGAATTAAGTCAAAAGTGACTCTTCCTTTTTTGGACATATACTATCTGTCAAACCATTGTAATTTTATTTCTTCTCTCATACCTTTGCCTTCCAGCATTTCTGAGACGAATTTTTAAAAAATATTTTAGAATTATTAGTAAATTTTAATGAGGTGCACGTTTCGAACTAATCTCTTAAGATGATCGATCTCTAATTATACATCTCAACTTTAAAAAAACTCAAATAAATAAAAACTAGTTGTAATTTGTCTTTTCTTAATCATGACGGATAACTTTCGAACAAGATTTCAAGAAAGCTATTCATTGAAACGTTATCTGCAACACATTATCCCTGTCAAGGTTTTTCAGATTAACACAAATCCAAGCGGCTCAAGTAATCGTCTTAACGTTGAATCATTCGTCTACTAATGATCTAATGGTCCCGATCAAGTAATCCCATTTTTTGTACGATAATGAGATGAATCATTCATTTACTGAATTACCAATAATGGATGATGACCTTCGATCAGTATCGTCTGGAATAACCGGTCATTATCACTGAGAGGAGTGGTGAGGGGATGTTTCGTTTTATTAGTAAAATGATGAGCGAATTTTCTTGATTTTGAAGAGTAGTCAAATAATAATACATGTACCTGTATACAAATCTATGCAGTTATATCATGCGAAAGTTTTCGTTTTTCAAAGCTATATAAACAGACAATCAATAATGGATACAAAATTAAATGTTGAATTTACTCGAAAAAAACCGACTGAAAATTTTGTTGCATAGTTTTTTTTTCACATTTTAAGACAACAGATAAATTATTGCCTTAAAAATGTAATCATTTTAATTATGTTGATTTCAATGGCGAACTATTTTTTATTTTAATCTTATACGAAGTTTAAAGAGAATATTATAATCGTTCAAAAATTGTGAATCTGAAATTTTGACGCAACCTCAAGCTTTACCTCCATAAATTCGAAAAACAAATTTTTGAAAAATGTCCGTGTGTCTTTGACCGATTGATCTTACTTATTATTAATTTAATTATAATCACCGTTTAAATTTTACATCTTATTGATCTTACTTATTATTAATTTAATTAATATCACCGGTCACATTTTGCATCTTAATGATATTATTAATTTAATTATTATCACCATTTATATTTTACATCTTATTGATCTTACTAATTAAGGGTTATCAATGCATGCACAACATGCAAATGTTTTCATTTTTCAAAGCTAAATATAAACAGGTCATTTATAATGAGTACAAAAGTAAATATTGAATTTATTCGACGAACCTACAAAAATATTTTATATTTATTTATTTACATTTATAAAGCAATAAATTACTTTTCACATTTTTAAAGTAATGACATATATTTTAAATAATACTGATTTCAATAGCATATTACTTTAAATTTTTTTTATGTGAAGTATAAAAAAAGTATTGTTTTTAGAGCTGTGCCAATTTTCGATTTATTGTTAAAAATCAATTTTTCGATGACAGTTTTCAAAAATTACCGATATATCGAAATCTTTATCTTGAATAATAGTTCAAAACCGTAAGAATCCTCTGAGATAACACCTCTATTAAGAGTTTGTGTGACAAAGTTTTGGGTAGACCACTACAGCTAGTTACAAAATCATTATACTACAATACATCCTTTATCCCATAATAATAGTAGCAGCTGATAAATTTAATATGTACCTAAATAAAAGCATTGAAAGAAAATAAGCATAGAAAACAATATTTATTGGATAATCAGTGGGAGGGAGTGTCCTGGAAACTTTTAACTTTCCTCCCTCTTTTCACCCCTCCCCCCCAAAAAAAAAACAAGTGACGGCAACGTATCCAAAAATCATTTTGGATATTGTAACTACATGCCAGATTGCTCGCTAAAATCAAGCCAGGAATCAACTAGATTCAGTCAAAATGTTAAATTCACGCCAAAGGTTAATGCTATGTAATTATTGTCAGTCACTTCTAGGTAAGATATTATCTGGGATAATATCTTTATTGGAGTGTAAGCGAGAAAGTTTTAGGAAGACAACTCTCACTGGTTGCACTCTGTCATACCGACCATTGCAATATGGTCACCTCTCAATATACGTGCGATAGATGTCAAGCTAACAAGGCTCAGTATAGGACATTCGCGTTGTACTCACAAACATTTGATCTTTGGCGAAAGGGCGCCAATGTGCCAAACATGCCACGGTGATCTAAGTATTAAGCATAATTTAATTGAATACCTTATGTACCATTCATATCGTGTCAATTTTTTCAATAAATCATCCATAAGTTTGACTGATTTGGTAGGTGAGAAATACCACCCAAATATTTTTAAATTTTTAAAAGCTATTCATCTTTTTACTTGCATCTAGTTGCTTTTTAATGTCTTTTAGAGCTTTATTATGGAATTGTATCATCAACTCGCAATTTTAATTTGTTTCAAAAGTATTCTTTTCAGTAATATAGAAATTTTAAAATTTTATTTGCTGATTATTTCACCTCGTATACTTCTTGCAATTTCCTCAGTCCGTATTAATTTACAATTCACTGTTTGGGTTCATATTAATGTATCTTAATTTAAACCATATGACTGGTGCAATATGGCCACGAATGGTTCTTGTGCCATAAAAACCCTATCTACCTGCCCACTGGTTTTTAAATATACCAAGATACTTTTCGGATATCCTGAAATAATAATAATAATAATGGGAGATGCCCTTGAATCAGTGCTACCAGA
>JAPMOQ010050583.1:18987-46173 GCA_026543055.1 Argiope trifasciata
ATAATAATAATAATGGGAGATGCCCTTGAATCAGTGCTACCAGAAACACGTTACCGAGGAAAATGGTCATTAACCTGAAGTAGGGAGGGGAAAAAGTTACGGTTTAGTAGCAAAATGTACTTAACAACTGAAAAGGAGGCTTTCCCCTTCCAGAAATTGTTTCCACACCTTCAGCTGCGGGCCTAAAATAGTAAGTGCTTGTCTAAATGGGTTCAAGATGTGGCCCAAGTTGAGCATAATTTCGGAAGTAAGGAAGGGGCCGAAACAAGCTGTTGACAACAAACATCGCGTCTGGCGGCGGGGTTTGGGTCAATGGGGCACTTGGGAGATCTCTCGTGCGATGAATAAGAGTTTAATTGTGGCAATAACGAGGATCTGAAAATGTCAGATGTTTAAGCCTTTAATGAATATGAAGAAGGATTAAAATTCTGTCCAATGATATTGTAATTTCCTCGACCTATTACTTTTATTCGGAAACAAATGTAGTTAATAGTTTTTTTTTAATGAAAAAAATGAATAACTGTTTCAAAGGATAATTATAAAGCGGAAATGTTTCTAGCAAAAAGGAAATGGCTATTCTACTAAACGTTAAATTAACCCTTTGAACTTGGAAAGATAATTCGATGCATAATTATCCACTTAATACATAGATCTGTTTATTACACCAAAAAATAAATGGATACGACTGTTGAAAGTTGAGTTTTCCGGAAAAATAAATCGATTTCTTTTTAAAAATTTGTAGATAATTAACAATTCAAATTAAAAAATAAATAGAATGTCAAAGTGATGCACCATCTTTAATGGTAGCCGAGAGAAGACATACGAGGGCAAAGAGGTTAATAACAGATTATAGAATAGCGAATATTTCACCATTTTTTTAAATTTTAAAGTAAAGACAAGGCTTTTTGAGCTGTTTGTCATGGCCTCGGGAAAAGTCTCTTAAAAAGTACCGGGCAAGGAAACATTATATCAGATGTCTCTTCTTGGATATTCTCAACATTTGTTGATGTAAATAACTAAGATGAACACAGTTTTTAAAAATTAAAATTCGTTAAATAATTATTTAAATTTAAACTTCTTTTAGTTGTCATTGATTTCCACTTAATTTTCATATTTATTTCTGAATTTCAAGACAGAAAGACCTGGTTTAATGAATTTTTTTGAAAATTTAATTTATGCTCAATAATTAGTTAATACTTAGGGAATGTTTAGTAATATAAAGTTTCGAACATTGACATTCCTGTATCGAGTATTATACTTTTCCAATAAACGATGACGATTCTTCCCAAGAATTCGGTACTGTGGCTGAACAAAAATGCTAGAACAGTGCTCAGTTATCCGAATTCGACAATATAGCTATTCCAAAATAAGCGGGGTCATAAAATCTGATTATGATTATGATAAATGCTTACAAAAATATAATGTGTGTTTTCTAACATACTTTATTGCAATCGATGAATCTCCATGTTTTAGACTGCCCTGAGTTCGAGAAACACGTTTATCGAAAATGTCCGTCCATCCATCCGTCCGTAACAAAGATAGCTTAAAACGTTTTGATATAAATCGTTGAAATTTGGTATGCGTTCTTTAAACGAGATCTCTTGATTTTTATCATACTTTGAACAAAATTCGTTCAGAGGAAATGTATCTGTTCGGCTGTTCGAAAATAATTTTGCATGATAGTTTTAAAATCTTTTGGAGAGCAAGGTTGAAGAGTAGGCAAGCCAATGCCTCTCCTTGTCTGAGACCGTTTGAAAAGATTGTTAAAGACTCTGCAATTAACAATAGAGAAACAATTTTCTACAAATCTGTGCAAATTTTTGCATTTGCTGACGATATTGCCATTGTCGCACGGACTCTAGACTCTCAAACAGGCCTTCCTTTACTTGGTAAATGAGGCAAAGAAAATGCACCTTCTAATTAATCAAACTAAAACTAAGTATATGACGACTGCCAGTTTCAATGACACCTTACTTGAAATAGGAGAATACAAATTTGAAGTAGTTAATAGTTTCACCTATCTGGGTTCTGAATTGAATACTGTTAATGACGTAACACCTAAAGTGCGTAACAGAGTTACTGCTGGTAACAGATGTTTTTATGGAATTTACAAATATCTAAAATCTAGTCTGATTAGCAGGAAAACAAAATTTTTGCTCTACAAAACTTTGATAAGGCCTATTGTAACATATGCTGCTCAAACGTGGGCAATGACTGAAAGTGATAAAGAAATCTTAGCAGTTTTTGAAAGTAAGATATTGCGAAGTATTTTCGGAGGTGTGAAAAGTAATGACATATGGAGAAGAAGAACAAACTTGGAACTTCACAATCTATACAAAGAACCTGACATAATAAAATTTATCTCAATCCACAGACTAAAATGGGCAGGACACTTGATTAGAAGGAATATGACCGAACCACCAAAAAGATCTTCGACTCTAAACCATCTGGAACCCGCAAAAGGGGTAGACCGACTATCCAGTGGATCGAGTGTCTAGAAACAGATCTAAAAGTTCGCAGAGCTAATAAATGGCGAAGTCTATCCAAGACGCGGGCAGCCTGGAATTCGATTCTGCGGAAGGCCATGGCCCACCCTGGGCTGAAGCACCACTGAAGAAGAAGAAGTTTTAAAATGATGAGAGCTTTATAAAATTCTATATACAGAATTAACGTCTCTAGTGTAGCCATGTTTCAAATTTTAAGCCAAATCTAACAAAGGCCTGAACGCTTGTAGGTCTGTTCTTTCAAAAGCATGCAAATGCGATAGATAAAAAAAAGATGGACTTAAATATATCAAATTTGATATAGGTTTTTGTAACAGCTTTTTTCATAATTTTTTTTTGTTTCAGCAGCAACTGGGAAACATGCGTTTAAAATAAATTCTATTTTCATGTACTATTAACAGCATGCCAGATATTAATTGCCAAAACACTTGCCAAAAATGACATGACAGATTCCGTAAATTCAAGCTGAACGTTAGTATTTCCTAACTATTGTAGGCCAATGCCTTGAAAGGCGTTCTCTGGTATAACATCTTTATTAGAGAATATACTAGAAAGTTTTGGGGGAACCATTTCTTCTGGTTGGCTTTGTTTTTATATGTGGGATGTTTCCACTCCAATGCATTTTTGAGAGCTTATTGTGATATCCATCTGCACGGTTGCTTTTGAAAGAGTATAACACCATGGTTTGGTTTGGTTTTATAATGATAAAGCCACATTTGGTCATTCTATCCCAAACACAGGATTTTAAGAAGTTTTCCGAAGTTTTAAAATGTTTCGAAGAATTAAAAAGCTAAAACTTTAAAAGAACAAAAAAAAAAAAAAAAATCTAAATGTGCGTATCAATGCCAATGTCATGTAAAGAATAAAGTTTGCACGTGGGTTATCACCCAAAAAGTCCTTTAATCAAGTTTTATTATTGCCAAAATAGTTTCATTTACATGTGCTAAAATTTGGGTGTTATAGAAAAATGTTTAATTGAAAGGCGACAGTGAACAAAGAGGTACAGGGTCTGAATAAAAGAGATATTTATGTGTCAGTGTGGCTGATTGGAAGACGATTTAAAAGGACTGATTGCTTCCGGTTTAACTTATAGGACTTTATCAAGGGTTGAATTTCATATAACTTATTATTTTGTTGGTTCCAAGAGCTCTGCCACTTCTCCTGTAGTCGGTTTTTTTTTTTTTTTTTTTTTTTTTTTTTTTACAATTTGAAATGCATCATTTATGGGAGAAAATTTCTGATTACTGCTGATGAGTTTCTTGCAGCTTTATCCACTTTTATCACTCCCAGCAATTCCCGAATGTTCGGGAATCCAACAGACTATTATTTATATTCCTCTCTGCAAAATAAATATAAAATTCAATGCTATTCAGTAACAAGGGATGTATAACACCATGAATTTCAATATGGGTGTTTATTATTAGTTTGAATATACATTCTTCACTCCATTTAACTAAGTATTTTTTATTAATAATGAGTACTAATACAGGTTCAAAGAGCTTTATTACAGAGTATGCGGAAAAGTCTTGGGATGACTTCCGCTTGTTTTACAAAAGGTATTTTTCAAAGAAATTACATCAGTACAAAGATTGTGGCACAGACTTGTGCAAAGAATGAGATAGTTGATAATATATTAGTAAAAATGTACACGAAATTCCTCGTTGCATGGAAGAGAAGTGTTCCCTCGTTAGTAGTGCTACAAGAGCCAGAGAGCAGCAAAAACAAAACGCTATCTTTCTCTCCTTCCGAACACGTCGAGAACAAAGACTCTTTCTCTTCCTCTTCCTACCCGCAGCACTATTTACGGCGTGTAATTCAGATATTAATACTTCACTGACGAACGAGCTTCTTGGAGATCTGGAAATCTCCCTCTTCTCCCAATTTTGTTTGCTCCTATAAGAAGGATGCAGGGCGAATTTATTGTCATCGTTCGACCTTGAGACTTTGATGAATTTTCAGAATTAAAACGATGAAGTTCGAAAAAGAACAACAATGGAGTTTATCAATCTGTCTGTAAATATATAGATTCAAAAAAGAAAAAAAAATCCCCTTAGCACATAGCCAGCCTTCTCTACGAAGGAGCCAGGGTGCAAAAAACTATTTAAAGCCCTGAATTTTTAGCAAAAAGCCGAACATTTGCATATTTATTTAAAGTGCGTGATTTTGTTTTTGCTACTAACCCATTTGTGCCTACGGTTAAAAAATTGGAATTTTTGCTTGAAATTTCTATTTGTTGGGTAAAAAAAATAACTTTTATGTGAGGGGTGTTCTGAAAATGGAACAGTAGACATAAATGGGTTAATTACTCAAGGAAAATTATAATTTTTCCAGTTTCTTTTTCGATGTTTAATACATAATATAGAGCGTTTAAGCAATATACTCATATGCTTGACAGAAGATAATCCTTTATTTAATTTTAATTTGCCAAAAGAGGGTTCAGCATTTATTATGGTTAATAACTGGCAATGTAAAGAAAGGATTGAAAAAAAAATATTATATTAGTTATGGACAAAAGTAGACAGCGGATGATTTGCAAATCCATTTGAGCCCAGCCTTAGCTCGACTGCTGGGCACGCCACTCTGTCTTAACATGTCTGATGGGAATTTCCTTATTCATAAATGAACATTTTTCGCCATTTTATAGATTTGCCTAATAAAGGCATCAGGCGATGCTCAGCTAACCACATGGAAACAAGTTTGTAGACTTTTAGTATGTGTAATACTTTTTAATTCTTCATCATGGCGTAGACCCCCCCCAGATGGCCGGCCTTGCCTCAGCAAGGTGGAGGGCAAAGCAAGATTCCTTTCTTGTCTATGTTATTATCTGGCAACATAAATTGTTGAGGTTAGAAACAGGCAACTTTATTACTTGAAAATCCTTTTTTAGTCCCAAACTTCTAATATATTGCAATTATCGAAAAACTTTGTATGCAAAAGTTGTTATCTTTAATTAGGCTCTAATTTTGCTAATTTTGAATATATTTTAGTATCGCCAATATTAAGGAAGTTATAGAGAAATGAAAATTTTCACCCCGTTAAACTAGATGGACCAGCTACGAACTCGTCTGAGATTTTACATTTCTAACAATATATTCCAAACCAACTAAAATCTGAACAAATTTACTATAGTCATCGAGTTTACAAAATAGCATGGGTAAGGCGTTAAACCCAAATAACTTTTGTATGATGGTTGGTTTGGGATTCTTGGAACTATGATCGACCAAGAATTGAAGACATTTTTTCGATGTCTTGGCAAAAGTACTATTGCAATTGGCAGTCTTCCTGTAAGAATCTACCTAAAAGTACCTACTACTTTAGTATTCTGATGATGATTAGGTGTGTGCCCAAAGTGGCGTTACACCGGTGAAAAGCTTACAATTTCAATTAAAAAAATCTAATTTAAATAGTGATCAAAAGACTCGCTATTCAAACATAACTTTTGCATCTTGTACACGTGCATAAAAGAAGCTAAAGGCTGAGCCAAAAAAAAAAAAAAAAAAAAAAAAAAAAAAAAAAAAAAGAGAAAAAGGAAAAAAAAAAAAGCAAAGAGAGAGAAAAAAAACTTAGAGGGAAAGACAAAAAATAATAAGAAAAATAAAAAATGAAAAATAATAATAAATAAATAAATAAAAACATATAAATAAATAAAAACATATAAATAAATATAAAAATATAAATAGAGAATAGTCCATTATCCGGAACAAAAAGCTTCAGATACAGAGCTCTTCCTGCAATTTTACAAACAGAATATTCTCCACTTTAAGCAGGGCTTGAATTTCTTTCTTGAATTCTTTCAAACTTTGACGAAAGGCAAAAAATAAAGTCCATTTAAAGTCTAAAACTGGTAAAAAACATTTACACTAAAAATGATTTGTCACAAGGTATAACCGAGAAAGAGTTCTTTTCCTTTTGCCAAAAAGAAAAAAAAATGGAGTGCAAGGCGATTCAGATAGGCGATAATAGGATAAATTATTATTCCGTTTGGAAAATTTTGCTTTCGTTGTGAAACAGGAAATCCAAAATATTTTGGGCTTCAAAAGACAGTTTATTATTTGACAAAATTTGAGAGATAAGCTGATGTGGTTTAATAAAATTTCTAAGGTGTTGAAGAATAGGGCAATGGAAAATGTAGTGGGGAATATCGTCATAATCATTACCACATCTACAACTACAGTTCCTCAGATTGAATCTTTTAAGGTAATGCGGGGAAAGTCCATGGTTAGTGGTTAACTGGGCTAAATATTTATTGTCAATGCATCTATTTCTTTTTACTTGAGTAAATATATTGAAAGTAAAGCGGCCTGTTTCATTATTTTCCCATCTTGATTGCCATTCATCGATGAGGATTTTACGAAGACGATTTTTGATTGATATGTCGGATTCTCCAAGGTCATAGTCTATTTTAGGTTTAATCGTAGCAGCTTTGGCAGCCAGATCAGCTAGTTCATTGCCTTTGATACCAATGTGGTCAAACATAGATAATGTGTAAATGTAGTATAAAAACTATATATATGTGGGTAAATGTAGTATAAAAACATCAAATTGTCGATGCCTATGTGTGGGTCGATGCCTAAAGTAGTATACTAAAGTATACTACTTTAGTATATAAACCTTACATCAAATTGAAGATACATCTCTGTATCCAGATCAAGTTGAACGCAGAGCAATTGTAAAATCGTGAAAAAATTCGACTTCCAGATTTTTCTGATTATTCAAAATTAGTAGTTCAAAAAAAAAAAAAAACGATGGATTTACAATTGATTATCAATCTATCTGCGACTATATGAATTCAGAAACGGAATCAGATAAACAAGGGAATTTTAAGTGTATAAACTTTTAATATAAAAACATCAAATTGTCGATGCCTATATGTATCTGAACCAAGTTTAACATTTGCACTGGAATCTTAAATTATAGTTAATAAAAGTTGTGCATAGTTTTTTAAAAAAATTAACTGATATTACGTAATTATTATAACAGTTATGTTCTCTAGATATCACATTGGTAATATTTTGCAGCTATCATTTTATGTGAACAGATATTTAGACATACTTCCTGTCAATCATTTCATTCAAATTTGACAGGGTCCTACAGATTTAGAGCAAATACCATATACCAGATTTACATACGTTTAATTCAAGCCGTCTTTGAGTTATTTTGCTCACAGACATTCATAATTTATGTATGTCTCAGATAAAGGGCTTGCTGATTTAAAACATGAAGATACGCCAAAAACTCCAGTTAGAAAAGTATTATAATCGGTAAAAAATATTCAATGTACATTTCGTATGAAAGAAAGTAAAGGGGAAAATTTGGGATGGGATCGTGACAACAAAATTATAAATTTACATCAAATTTTGAAACCTATCGCCGAAATTCAAAATATCACCAATATAAAAATATTAGATAGTGGTACAGAGGGATAGAATCGGACCTTATATATTTACATTTCATTCCCCTGATATCATTAAAAATTAATAGATTCTGAACCATTGTACTGCTTTTTTGCACCACCCCTATTCATTTTAGTGATTTTTAAAAGGTAATATAAACACACTGAAGTGTTTTTTTTTCATGGTATCTCCAATAATTATTAGCCAAAACATGTATACCTCACTAGATATATCAATGGCTATGATACTAAAATTATTTATGGATGCAAGAATGTCAAATGAAGGTCAACACTACTGGTTAGATGAATTAGGTTCTTCATTCTTGCTTCACCAAACGGATCTTTCCATTTCTTCAGAAAACAACACCAAGACCATATGGAACGCATTCTTTCTTTTCCAATTACTTGGGAAAACTATGTAGGAAGGAATTATGAAAAATCGTTTTTTTCCTATCATCTGGGCCATAAAATGGGGCCCTGCATTTCTGGTAGCTCTGTTCTTTGCGCATTCCAGTAGCTTTCTGAATGGAGACCCTCGTCACCCCTTTTTTTATTTTTTATCTCCCAACTTGTTGCAAATGGCCTGGCTACTGTTGAGAAACACTTCTTTTATCTTGCGGAAATTCACTTTCTTCGAGTTTTCTTTCTGTTTTTTGTGCGTCGAGCTCTTTTGTGGCGCGTAACCTCGTGGACTTGTACTTTTGGAGGGTGGGAAATAATTTACCCGTGACAGATGTTATGTCGAGAGGTTAGGAAAACTGATATGGGAGTTATTTGGATTTGTATAATAAGTGTTAAAATCTGTGCACTTTGCTTTTCTAAGAATCTTTTTGTTTAATTTCTATTTTGGATGAAGACTGGTGATGATTGTGAGAGTATGTCTTGGGAATTCAATACCGAATCTACATCTCTATTAATAATAAGCGAATGAGCGCATGTGAGGTGGTGCTGTATGGTAAAAACTGTTATTGAATCAGCACTATCAATATTGGCACCAATAAACTTTTCAAGAGCTGAAATATACAATTTAATATGAGGGTTTTTTTAAAAAACATTTTAATTAAAATAAAAAGATTTTGGCTTATTTCCACAATTGTATACGAAAATTATTTTCAAATATATTTTAATATCATTATAATATTGTTTAAAAAATATTGTCCTTTTGATAATCTTAATTTAATTCCATTACATTTTCCACTGGATATTAAAATTTAGAAAAATATCTATTTACATGTTTTGATAGTATGTTTTGTTGCTGCAAATGAAGTTAGTTTTTTTTTAAAATTAAATTCTTTACTGTTTTATCAAATATTTTATCATGCTGTCTTCTCTCATTGTTGAAATCTAGGGAAGAAACCCCCCGTTCGTTATTTGAGCTGTAAAAGTACTAAAAAAACCCACTAAGTTCCTAAATATTTCAAGCATACTCTTTAATACTGTCGTTAGCTTCCTTCATCTCTGACATACGACAGATGCCTAAGAAAATCGAATATGTATTTTGGATGAGTTTTTTTTTTTCAACCGACTGAATCAATATTTGATACATAATCAAAACTGCAGAGGTAAATTCATTTATGAAATTTCATTTACTTAAGATATAGCATTTTTAAATTATCGCTTGTATATGCAAAAAAAAAAAAAAAGACACTTGGATTTGAATACCTTGAACTTAATCAATACAAACCCATATTTTAAATGGTTAATCTGAGTACTGAATTTCTACTATCTAGTTCTGTACATTTTACAATTATTTTGTTCACTTTCCCGTACTCAAGTAGCCAGATACATACAGTTTCTCTGAATGAATTTCTTTCAAAATCTGATTGAAATCTACAAATTTAGTGTTAAGTCCATCTAGCTAAAATTGATTTTAAGTTATTAAGTCAATTTTTTGACGATTACGATGTTTTCTCTTTAAACATGGGGGGAAAAATTGAAATTGCAGCACCTATCAGAATTTGCAAAGAGATTGTGCAAATTATTAGGTTGTTCGGAAAGTAATTTCGTTTTTTCCTGACAAAGGATTTAATTGCATTTTTCGCACCCAATTTCATACTTAAACCGCAAAATCATTTTATGTTTTAAGAGCTGATATAGCAAGGCTTGAGTGTGAAAAAGTGCAGCTGATTCTTCGCAGTAGTTTTTGGATGGTGCCCTTTTAAATATGGAGAGCAATAAACAGCATTTTCGTCATTTTTTTCTTTTTTGCTATAAAAGGTAAAAATGCTGTTCAAGCCAGAAATAAATTAGCCAATATGTGTGGAGAAGATGTGTTAACAGTACATCAGTACCAGAACTGATTTGCAAAATTTTTCCTTCAAATGAGGAGGCCAAAAACCACCTCGATCAGTTTTTTTTACAACAAAGACCAAAACTTTTATGAGCGTGTAATCATGTTACTACCAAAAGGTATTAGACCAGAATGGCAAAAGGTATTAGACCAGAATGGCAATTTTATAATTTAATAAATAATTTATTCATTAAGCGAAAATTTCTTTTCATTTTGACACAAAAATACGAAATGACTTTCCGAACGACCCAATAAGTCCATTTAAATATTCCAAGGAAACTTTCCAAATGGAATAAACATTTTTCTTCGCTAATTTAATTCTTATTTCTACAACCAATAAAAATGATGTTGGGGGTTCTTGGGTAGGATCTAGGCGCAGCGGCCTTTCAACTCGACTCGACTGAAATGATTAGTGACAGACATAATATGCTGAGTAATAATATTTAGGATTAAATAATTTTCATTTTGATTTAAAGAATATATTAAATTGGAATGCTTGAATTATGGAACAGGACAACACAAACAAACAAACAAGCTATCATAAATATGCAAACGTGTTTCTGCGTTTATTATAATTCTAAAATTTTTGGAAAATTTACTAAGGAAACCAACAATAAACCAGCGTTAGAGTATGCCCTTAGTACGGGAAATACACGCAAGAAAATCATTATAAAATTAAATTCCTTTTCACCAAAATATACTTTGGTCAGAAGGATAAATACTTTTGAAGCATTTTTAGAAATTTCATAGGAAAAATTCAGATGATTTAATTAACTGCACTAAACATTTTTTTATAATCCTTAAACAAATTTAACTTAAAACAGTAATTGTTAAGTAATTTTAAATTTAGCAATTATTATTTTGATAAATTTTTTAAATTTTCTAAAGCAATTTAAATGTTTTCATTTTTGTATTTCATAAATTACAACTGAATTCAAATCTAATTATATAAAATGCTGAACATCGCATTCTGGAAAGTCATTTTGGAATATTTTTTACATCAAACCAAAACGTCATGGAGATTTACAGATTATTGTGCCATTAAATCTCAATATGTGGGATACATATACTGCTGAAAGAAAATATTTCTTCACTTTAAATGCCCTGCTCTTTTAAGGTAGTGGTAAGAGACCGCAAATCGTTTTTAAAGTATAGACTACCTTACATTTTATTGCCAATTCAAAGCTTGTATCTAACATTTATGAAAGCAATAAAATGAATTATAGACACTTTATCGCTACACGTATCAATAATATACATTTTCGATGGACAGTTTATTTCTTGGTGGGTGGTCTCTATGCTCGTGTTAGCTTTAATAACAGGAATTTTCTAGCTAGTGGTGATATATATTCACCACATTATGACATGGACGAATTTGGAATACATCTTTGTGCGAAAGATTTTGAGTTGAAAATTCGCGATTATAGTTCCGGATTCTATTATGTATTAGTGAAACATTATTTGGCAATAAAAAATATTGAAATGATTAGATATTTCCAGTTATGGATAATAAAAATAATAGAATGTGCATTTTTGATATCTTGCCATTAACCGATTGGTCCAAAACTCGCAGTTATGTAATTTTAAAAGTCAAATATCTAGTGTCCTATATTTAGTTAGTGACATATTTGACAATCGTATCGTTACGAATATGCAAATCAGTGAATAGACAAATCATTAATGAATTTTGTTTATAATCTGAGTCACTTCAACAATTTTAATTATGAAACCATATGCCGAATTTAAACTGTGTCCCATTTCTTCTTTGAATTATCATTTTATTAATCATAAGAACAGGAAGACTGCTATAAAGAATATGCATCAATTTTCATTATTTAATCTGCTTGTGTTTTTGAATTATCATAGATAAAGAAAAATATGATTTCATTTTTATATTTTAAAAAAAATCGGTCTAGTTACATTAAAATGCTCATTAAAATCTGAATCATCAGTCCTTTTACAGAGCTTTTTCCTGTGTATTTTATGCATGTAAAAAATAAAGTTTTGCAATAACCAAATTTTTTTTCATTTTGCTTTAGTTATAAGTTTATTAGATATCTTTTGATATAAACGATTTATTCCTTCTGTTAAAATGATCAATTGATATAATACCCATAATTGCGAATTTTGTGAAAGATAATTTCAGTTTTTCGAGTAACATTATTTGGCAATAATTTTAATTATCCATTTATAAAGCATTAACGTTAATTTGAAATAAAGTATGAGCTATCCTGCGTCTAGTACACCTTCATCTGTATTATTATTTGGATGATTGTCAATTGATCCAAAAAAAGATTTGGTATCTTGCACCTTTTCAGGAGGTACTAACCGTACCTGGCCTGTGGCCATTCGTTTGTATTTTATTACTCCAATTAATACCGAATAAATAACTTTAGAGCTAAAGTAAATAAATAAATGCTCTTAGTATTGTTTTGCGTAATCTAATACGAATCATTTTTGTATTATAGTGTTCGTACACACATAGACGGAAGCAATTCCCAAATCATGTCTTTTGGATTCGGGAAGCTCTAAAATGTGTAAATTCGTTACAATCTTCAGTTCGAATTTTTAGATTATTACAATATTTCCATCTTTTTGAAATTCAAATGAGAGAAAATAATAAAGGCTGTAAAATAAATATATAAATATTATATTTATATATAATATTTATATATAAATATATTCTATGGATTATTATTTAAAGTAAAATAATAAAATATTCTGTATGGGAGGAATGAGAACTGGATAGTAATTAAGACATCTAAGCAGGCACAGAAAATAAATCAGTTGATTAGTTAAATTGATCTTGCTTATTTAAATTACAGCACATGAAAAGTGCACATTCATCGAAATAAAAAAGTTAGTAAAATTCCTACATCTAATAAAAATACAAAGAAATTAATTTTAACATTGTCAAAATTGCACAAATGAATGTTTTGATAGAATAATGAAATGGCCAACAAATTTAATTTTCAACATTTATGAACATTCCAGAAGAACATTGTTTACTTTTAATATTATTCGCTTAGTTTTTTTTAAAATTTCTAAGATAATGTAAAATATATTTGTTGGTCACTTTCTGAAGATAAAACAGATAAACACATTAATTAAATTATATTCCAATTAATCTTTCTTATATCTTTCTAAATTTGACAATGATCCAACTTAACGGCTTCTGATCTTCAAGAACCATTAAGCTAATTAATTTTGAAGAGTTCCAAATTAAAAAAAAAATAAGACAAGTTTTATTATAAACTAATTCTTCAATTTTGAGGAATGGGAAAATTTTTCAGATGACTGGTTTAATCAAGTCAGTTGAAGCAGCTGAATTCCTAATATTCGCTGAGATCGTTATTCTAGTTTATGGCAAATTTCAACTGGATAAAGACATAATTCACACTATCTCTTTAAATTAAAATACATAAAAGAATTGGAATTTTAACGTAACAGCTGAAATGATAATCGGCATCTGGCATTTTGTGTCAACATTTACTTTGAGAGCAGATGTATTTAACTTATACAGATGTCTTGCATCAATAAAATGTTTTGAAAAACCTAATGGGACATTTTGATAAAATAGCCATGATATCCAAGATTTCATTTCCTATTAATAAAAATATTATCAGATGGTTTAAAAGAACCTTCAATTAAGTTGAAACGTAAATTGCTGTTATAGAATTTAAAAATATAAACAAAAGATCATCTTGACTCTAATTCATAGATAATCAAATAATAACATTTAAAAAAAAAACACATTTGAAAAAATAGTGATTACAGACACAATAAATCTAATCTTATGAAAAAAACATACCTGGATGAAATTTGTCAGTTCTTCTTTTATGTAATTTGCTGAAATTAAAATAAATATGTGACATGAACTGTCTCCATAACAAAATATATGCCCAGCATCTCAATTTTTTTCACTGTATTTTCTAGAAAGCAGATTATGATCGGTTAATTTTCAAATCCCGTCACGTCTCTTGGAGGATAAACCAAGTTGACAGATAGGTGGCGTTAATGTCAACCGTTTCCCAGAAACGTTCCATGCCCTTTCCTTCGTTTTAATCTCTGGCCCATCCGTCAAACGCCAGCCCGTATAAAATACTGTTGAGTTTAATGGAAAGAATCGCAGCGGGGACCTTTCAGAATGGTTTAGTTTCGGTTTGACTGGCTGAGAATACGATAGCAGCGGGGAGCCGGGGTCTATTAAGATTGAAGGCATTTTTCACTCCACCCCTTGTAGATGTTATCAAATTCGACGCGCTTTTCCGCATATAAAATATTAGGCATTTTCTATGGAATTGGATTTCAGATTAATTATACAATGATTTATCACCATAGGAAGGAAATGATATTAATTTTGGTTTCTAGAAATTGCGTCATCTCATGTTATTCGGATTTAATATTGCTCTATTATATTTCCAGTTTGTAGTAATCTTCAGATTTAGGCACGTGTACGCATATGATTAGCATTAATTAAGTGCCGAGGTCGCGGCCTAGGGGTAGAGGTTGTTCCCCGTGATCTGGGCTTCCCGGGTTCGAGTCTTGGTTTAGGCATAAACCATTAGTTTGTTCTACTTCATTCTGCTGCCGGTGTCCTTGCGTGTCTTCCCCGTGATCTGGGTGTCCCGGGTTCGAGTCCCGGTTCGGGCATGGTTGCTCTGTGTTCTATCTGGGAAATGTATGAATGTCCCCCCCCGGTAAAAAGGGGTTGTGCAAGCGGATGTGTGTGTCACCTTCATTTGAGCTGGAAGTCGGACTTCTGCCTTTTGGGTGCTCGGGCGTCTTTACCCTGCAGTCGACCACAACAAATCCTGTCGATACTGCTGCGTTCAGTGGTGGTGGGGTGGTCGGCTGTATGAAAAAGAAAGGGTCTTTACCCTCAGAAGCTACTGCACCACCCTTTCGTGGAAACACGGACACGACATCATCATCACTTATTTCTGCTTGTGAGATGTGTGAAAGATCTTCTCCTTCTGTGAAAAACATACTGTGCAAGCGAGTGTGTATGTATCATCTTCGTACGAACTGGAAGTCAGACTTCTGTCCTCGAGTGCTCATCAGTCTTTACCCTTGGAAGCTAGTGGACCCCTCTTTCCCCGATCTCTTGGACTTGATGTTCAGTTATTTTAATATCAGATAACATTTATTAAGTTCGTTGAAAAATTACTCCAGATTCGTAAGCAGTTACTTCAACTGCCAGCATATGATGCTGCTGCACCCAGCTCTAAGAAAAGAACTAAGGTTAAAATCAACAATATTTATAGTAATTTTTCTTCTTTAAAAAGACTGAGAATTTCTAACTCAGTTGCCAATATGGTGGACCAAAGTATTTTCAAAATTATTACTTTTTCGGTTAGCTAAGACGCGTGAAATTTTTCAGGATTTTTTTTTCCTTCAGAAATAGCAAATTAACCATTTAATTATTTTCTTTTCTTTACTTTCTAATAAGATGACACCTTCTTTCTTGGGAATATTTTCTTATTTTGATTCAAATAGAAATCCACTGAACACATGACTCGGGTATAACTGTTAAGCGGTTAAATCAGTCCCCATAGTAAGGCATATGCAACGCAAATCCGTTACAATTTTATATTTTTCTATAAATAATCAAAATATTATTTCTGATCTAAATTTTAGAAGTAGATTACATTATTATACTTATTAACAATGTATCAACAAATTTCAAATTTCATGAAAATTAATATACATATTTCTAACACAAAGCATAAAATATGAAGCTTAAAGTCACTATTATATACAAATATTTTTATTAGAGCTCTTAACGGTGGTATTTAAAAACTTTCGAAGCTAAAAATAATACTAGTTTATTCTTGGGGAAAGAAATCAAAGTCGGTTTGAGCTTCATAGGAAAGTTTAGACAAAAATAACATTTAGGGCTCTTTATTCTTCCTTCCAAACTTTATCCTAACTTCTCTTTATTCTTCCTTCCAACAAAAAAAAACACCTTTTTTTGTTTTTTTACTTATTAAGCTGTTTATTACTTATTTTTTACTTATTTAAGCTGTTTTTGTGCAATAAATTTACGATATATGAAATAAATCACTATTTAATTTCATGTCATGCTAAAGAGAGATGTGGTATCGCGATTAGATATAGTATCGCAACAGTAAATATACTAATTAACAAAAAATCTTTAAATATAAAGAAATAAAATTTTTCAGGGTTATTGATTTGTAAATCAATAAAGAAATTACTAAAATAAGCATTATTGATAAGGTAATAAATTTTAAAAAATGGAAAATAATATATATATTTTATAAACGACACTTCATTTTAATCACAATGTGTTCAAGAACCCAGTACTTGTGAATTAAATGAAAGTCAAAAATTAGATTACCTTGAAACAACACAAAATGATCTGCCATTTAGGAACCCTTTCATAAGTAGCCAAAATCTAGGCAGTTACTTTTATTTGATAATGTTCCTATCTAAACGGCAGATTTATTAGTCCACAATTAGATTACCCTGAAACTATTCAAAAAAAAAAAAAAAAAACATGCCATTTCAGGATCTTTTCCTAGTTAACTAAAATCCAGGCATTTGCCTATACTGCTTTTTTTGGTAATTTATCTAAGTGAGAGTTTTATATCCCTATACAGAAATTGTGTTTGTAAATAATATAGTGAAATTTCAGTCTAAATTCTGCATAAACTGATTTAATTTCCTGTAAAACCAATTCTGAATAATTACGTCTTGTCATTTGAATAACTACGTATTCCAATCAGTTTTAACAAGTTAAACCCTAAATTATATGACTACCCCGAAACACAAAAGATATGTCATTTCGGAATCTTTTGACAGATAACTGAAATCTGGGTAATTACTTACATGGCTTATTTGATAATCTGTCCCTATATTAAGGACAGCTTTATGATCTTAAAAAATTTTTGTTTGTAAATAATATTAGTTAGTTTGTCTAAATTTTGCATAATATGATTTAAATTCCTAACAAATTAGTTTAGAAAAATTACATCATATTACAATTTCAGTCAATCTCAACAAATCAAGACAGTTTTTGTATCCTACAATCTACCTATCTTGCTCATCAATTGTCTTCCGAACAGAAGAAAGGGAATCCTGAACGTCAGGGTTGCGATCATCCAGTAGAAAATTGCAGTCGACACGAGACAGGCATTTCACAGATAGCCTTCGTCCCCCGACCCCATAATACTTCCGTTGTCATCCCTTGATCCTTCCGTTCAGGGGAGAGATGTCGACCAGATGTTGGCATGCCCACCGGAAATTTCGCGGTGGGAGACACTTAAATATGTGTCTCCACGTCCCCGGTACTAAATGCAACTCTTTTCAAGAAGCTCTTGCAAACACCCTGCGGTTTTCTTTAATTAGGAAAAGTTTACTATCTTTGGGGATCTTCGGTCTTGGTTGGCTGCTGAAGAATCTTCTCCATATGACCTTTAACTATAATTTTTTCCTAAATTAAAAAGATACTTTTCTTTTTAGAATGCGTGTATATTCCATTTGGATTGAAATTAATAAGATCCCTACCATGAGTGATGCCTGTGATTCAGACCATTATCTAATAAGACGCTTGCTTATTTGCTCTCTTTTGATAGTATTAGAGTAGAAAATATCTAATTACAGCATAAAGAAATGTACATGTTCAAAAATTCTTTATGTACATGTAAATGTACATAAAGAAATGTCATGTACATGCTCTACATATAAAAATATCTGTATGCGTGAATCACTGGCGATTTACGTGATGAACAGCGTTTTGAAACAAATGAGCTAACAAATAATTCGTGATAAGCAACTTTTTAAATCTTTAAGTTATATATGTTCTAATATCTATTCATACATATAGAAAATATCTATATGTATGAATCATAGGTGATTCACGTTAAGAGTAACGCTTTAAAACAAATGGCAATGATGAGCAACGTTTTAAATCTATACGTTATATATGTTCTAATATATATCTATTATATATATATCTATTCATATACATAGGTCCTATATGTTCTAATATCTATTTATACACATAAAAAATATCTATAGGTATGAATCACAAGCGATTAAAGTGATGAGAAATGTTTTAAAGCAAATACCAATGATAAGCAACATTTAAAATGTGTACGTTCGATATGTTCTAATATCTACACGTATGAATGAATCACTGGCGAGTTTTGTGATGAGAAACGCTTTAAATCTTATCCGTTCTATATGTTCTAATATCTATTCATACATATAGATATTTTTTATGAATCTGAAGGAAATAGTAGTAGCAATAATGAAAGTATTTAAGTTTCATTTTAACAATGAACATAACACTGTAAAATATTTTTATAGATAGATTTTTTTTAAAAAAGTAATTATAAGGTAAATAAATTGGTATCTTTTAATGCAGTTGACTCAATAACTATAAAATGCATAAAGCTAGATTGGTAACATTTGACAAGCAGGTCTAGTATCTAAAATATACATTCAAATCAAATTTTCAGTTAAATCGTCTGTATTTTCGCATGAATGTTATACCTAATAAATCAATGAAATTTGGTATGCGGTTTTCTGATTGTAAAACTAGTTCTGCATCAAATTTCGATTTTAATAGATTGGAAAAAAAGTCTTTAAATATATATTCACACGATAGATTCAGTTAAAACACTAAATTCATGGCAAAGATCTATATTTTGTAGCTATTATGTAACGTATTCTAGACTTTACTCAAAGTCTAATTTTTACTGAGTAAATGTATAAAGGTGGGTTCACACGAGGCTTTTTATTGTCCGCAAACATTGTCTCTGCTGTTGTCCCGGCATTGTCCCCGTGTGAACACTTGTGACAACGCGGACAACGTTTGTCCCGACGGGACAATCATTCGCCATTGTCCCGTTGTGGTCACATGATTTTCCGGAAGTAGGCGTGATCTTCTATTGCGGACAATAATAAGCCTCGTCTGAACCCACCTTAAAGGTAAATATAGCGGCATTGATGTGCGTGTTGAAATCTTGCAATTCAAATCCAGCATTGATATAACGCTTACCGAAGTAGTCGTGGCCGAGTGGTTAAGGCGATGGACTAGAAATCCATTGGGATCTTCCCGCGTAGGTTCGAATCCTACCGACTACGAAAGTTTGTTATTTTAGAGGTTTTTCGAAAGGAAATAAGCAAAATAATTTGATAAACGAACTCTCAAAAGAAAGGCATGACTAACTTAATTCCATTACGTTTCTTCAACCCCCAAAAATAATTAAAATATTATTTTTATTATTAATTTGATCATATTAAATAAATGAATAGAAATACAAAATTTCTTGATTTTAGAGCTTTATACGTTCGTCTAAACTGGTCCAATTAATTTTTAGTCTTTTCCTTAAACTTACAGATTGTAATAGTTATTCCGAATTTTAATGACTATTTTGTCATATCGTGAAATTCTGAAATACGTGTTGAACGTTATCGTTTCAAGTGCAGCATTCATACGAAGGATTTTGAAGTTATTGCGGCCAATTGGTTAAGACGATGGACTAAAAGCCAATTGGAATTTTCCATAGTAGGTTCTAATCCTGTCGAATGCATGAAGTTGTTGTTTTGAAACTTTTACAAAAATAAATAATAAAAATAATTTAAAAACTACTCCCCAACAAAAAGACAAAAATTCAGTAATTTTATTCCATTTTTCCTTCTTCTACAGTTAATTAAATATAATCATATTAATTTAATTCTATTAATTTGATATAATCATAATAATTATCTTAATTATTAATATGATTATATTAAATAAATCAATAAATATTATCAAACTCATAACTTTTAAACTAGTCAATTAATTTTTAACTTTCCGTTTAAACTCACATATTTTAATATTTATTCCAAAGTATAATGCTGAGGTGCTAGGGATATGATACCGCTGAATTCCAAAACATAATTGAGTTGTAATAATTGTGCTGGGAGAGAGAGGGATGAAATTGGAGAGTATGCGAGACTGTTTCAGGGAGACCATACTCACTGATTTGATAATAAATGTTGCATTCAACGCTTATTTTCTTTCTCCACTAATATTATGGAATAAATTAAATTCAACAATTATTATTATTATGGGATAGAAGATGTAAAGAATGTCCGATAATTAACGCAAGATTTGTATTCGTTACAATTTGTGCAGTAAAGGTGGATAACCAAATTACGAAAAACCATTTGACAGCTGATATTTAGGATTAATAAAAATGAAACGGTACAGAATAGAAAACGTGTTTTCATTGCTGAATACGATATCAAAAATAATTAAGTTTGATGGCCACAGTTCGAAAATTTGAGAATTGAACCCTTATATAGTTGATTTAACACCACTGGATTGCTTTTTATTGGTTTTTTATAGGTCAAAGTTCTATGCCAACAAGCCAAAAACACGCGTCCATTGAAGGGCGAAAATCAACCCTGCATCATCGAAATTCAGCAACATCTGGGCAAAATGGTCACAGAATATTTCTAAAAGAGTGTGAATGTACCAACGAAGCTGTACAGACCATTTGCCGTATGTGCTGTTCCATACATAACCTTATCCTGTGTACTTTACGATTCAATACAAATATAGTAATTTAAATTGAAAAGAAACTTTTTTTAATAATTATTTTATTTATTTCAAATTATGCGCTATGTTGTTCTATCCAGGGCCTGACTAAGGCAGGGGCATACAAGGTCCCCACATTAGAGGAGGCCCCCAAATCGAAGACAAGTTCTACACATGGTCCTTCTATATCGCTTCCTATACATCCAGAAATAGTGAAGCAAATGGGGGCCCCAATTAGACTAAGTTGGGCCTTGGTTCTATCCTCTGATGCTCCAATATTCACTAATCCTGAACTATCAGCAGTCAAATGGTTTTTAATGGGGTTACCAACACTTTACAACACTAATGGTGGCAAAATCAAATGTTGGATGAATTTTGGGACATCCTTTATTTTTCTTCAGCAACATATATGTATATTTATTTCAAAATTCTCCATTTATTATCAAACCAATGGGAGAGTTCTCAAGGGAGTTTTATGGCATTCTCTCCAACTTTCTCCAAATTAGAAAAAAAATGCAACGGCAATACTAATAATAACAATACTAATGGCAAAGTTTCAGAATTCAAGGATATGGCAACGTGATCAGGAACACCATCAAATTATAGTTTGGTATACTATGGTGTGTTTTATTGCCACAAGGTCCAATTTAGGACAAGCCTCGCCAGTCCCAAGGAATTTTAAACAGTTCTGTTAAAAAAAAATGTAAATAAAATAGGAATCCATTATAAAACGTTGAAAGTTAAGATCCATGAATAATCATGATTTGGGACGAGGTAAAAAAAAATCTGAAATTTTAAATGCTATGAAGAAAATCGATTGCTTTTGAAAAGTCAAAAAGTTTTGAGTGAGGTTTTTCAACCAAGTCCTATAGATTTAAAATAGGTGAATGAAAGTGAATTAAACGATCATGAGTAAAATTGGGACGTTCATTAAGAATATGAGCAATAGAATTAATCACACAGCAGTTCGTACAATGAGGGACCCGTTCACCAAACAGGAAATGTCAAAGCTGTTTGGCAGGATGCGAGGATGTAAAATTAATTCGTCTGCATTGTGTATCCAATAAGAAGACGAATTAATTTGACATCCGCGCATCGGTTTGGTAAAACTGATCACATATTTATTTTTGGTTGAATAAATAGCATGTGGTTTATTGCCAACCTGCATGTCCCAAACTTCCTGCCACTTTCCATAGTTAATTATAGTTAGGAACAACTATTATAATTTGTAAGTTTAAGAAAAAGATTAAAAATTGAATTTGTTTGGATGAGGACATAGGGCTCAAAAGCTGAAATGTGACGTGTGTTTTTATTAATTTATTTAATATAATTAAATTGATAATTAGAAATAATATTTTAATTATTTACGGGGTGTGGAGAAATTTTATAAAATCACGTTGCTCGTTATTTTTCTATTGGTTTCTTAATTAAATTATTTTGCTTATTTAGTTTCGAAAACTTCCAAAACAGCACCTTTTCGTAGTCGGTAGGATTCGAACCTACGCGGGAAGATCCCAATGGATTTCTAGTCCATCGCCTTAACCACTCGGCCACGACTACTACGGCGCTTGTGATCTGAATGTTGGATTTAAAGTGATGGCTTTCAACGCTTATCTGTCGGTGCGTTAACCACTATACAGATATTCACTGATTAAAAAGGAGGTCTTGAGTTCAGAGAGGAATACCTTTCATAGCATTGGCGAATAATATTGACAAAATTTAGATCTTTGACATGAATTTAGTATGTCATTGAATCTATTACGCGAATATGCATTTTGGAGCCTTTTCCGCGCATGTAAACTGAAATTTGACATGAATCAATTCACATGCATGCTATAACTTACAAGGCCAATGATCTAAATGAATGAAATCTGATCTCATACCAAATTTCATTGATTTAAATCATTGCTTTTGTAAGCTATAACATGCATGTGAAAATACAAATTGAAAATATATCGCAAATTTAGTAATTATGATACAAATTTGGCTAAATTTTTAATATAATTGTATATAATAGATAGTTGTGCATCAAATTTTATCAGTCTAGCTTTTTGTTTTTAAAGTCGTTTCATTATTTCCATTAATATTCTATCCAAAATTCTGTATCATTATTAATAATCAGGATATGAAGATTTTGCTTATATTTTATACTATGTATATATCGGTAAAAGACATGCTTTTAATACCAATTTTAAACTTTATTTATTTCCTTATTTAAAGTTTAGTTTCAAAATCAAAGAATGGCGAAATTTTTCAAAAAGTTAATGTTTTGAAATATTGCTGTCCTTTCTTCTGATATAATTCACGTAATAAAGATATAAATAAAAACAAGGGAAGTGTATAGCACACAAAACAGGACTGTATAAAGTACTAAAACAATATAAGATTCATGAATACCAAAATTTGAAATTAAAAAATATTTTGCTGAAAAATTAAGGATAGAAGATGTGGTATATTCATTTAAGTAAAAACATTCTCCTCAAACACACTGTATTTTTATTTTCGTATAACATTTAATCCGAATTAGAGACATCCGGCTTGTTTAAGAGTCTTCATTCATTCAAATGATTTTGGCTTTTCTGTTTGTTCATCTGGCTTAACAAACAGAATAACAGCGAGTACTAACAACAGAAGTTGCGTTACATTCTGGATCAAATACCCATACATGGGCATGACATAAAGATCTACTGCTGGCTTATGCGGTGAGAGCGATTTTGACGTGCTTCGAAAATAAGAGATTGAAAAAAACAGGAAGCATTTTCCATCACCTGCCTACCAATTAAACTGACATCTGATGAAAAAAATATTTGTCTAGAATTTTTTATGTCATTTTTGGATTAAATCTTTATATTATCGGTAACACTTTAGTAATACTCAGTCCTATCTCAGGCTAAAAAAAACCGATTGTAGCATTTTATCACATCGAAGCATTAATTCAGTGACAAATATATTCATGAAAAATTTCATCAAAAGAGTCATATAAATTTTGATGAATTTTTGTGACTTTTAGATGCTCTTCTTTTAACACTACCCAGAAGGCTTTCGAACTTAATTACTTATCTCAAAATTATCCAGATATAAACTTATAGTATGTGTATGTGCGTGTTTTTCATTACAATCTCTTATGTTTTGAATTTTCCGTCATAACCTGCAATATTTTTGCTTATAAAAGTTTGCTAATCCTAAATAAAATTTGAGGAATTCCTTGAAATTAGCATATTATAATTAAGTTCCAAAGAAGACAAAATTGGAAAGTATTCAGTGTAAAACCCTTACAATGGACCAAAATTCATAGCTAACCAGCCACTTTCGGTTACCAGCAAGCATTTTTGTTTAATTGCAAATATTGTTGAAAACACAGGATTTTATAATTTTTTTTATGGAAGAATGAAGTAGGAATTTCATCTTAACAACAACAAAACGTTGCTAGAAAGTTTAAAAGTTATTTTTGTCAGATAATTTTGTCACGATGTGATGAATTACACCTTTAATTTAAATAAACAAATATAGTTATTAGAACTAAGCGACTCACTACCAACACGTTACGGAGAACTCACCCATCACTGATGGCATTCGGCTTTTATACACATATAGAATGCTTGAGAACAATCCAATTTGAAATTTCTATTTTGGAAAATCTAGAACATTTTAAACCTTAGATAAACAACAGATAACATTTTAAATAAAATAATTCCAATCTTTTTTATAAAACTTCATGACTGAAAATTAACCTTGGCTCTGCTGCTTAGCGATTGGTAGTTATTCCGTAACATTTTCGGAAAATATTGTCGGGAAAAGATAAATTTTGCTAAATTTCTATTTTTTTTTTTTTTTTTTTTTTTTTTTTGAAAATTTGATAGCGGCTATTCCCTTGTTTTCAAGAGCCCATACGCCAGTTTTGATTTAAGATTGGACAAAAACTATATTCTTGTTTAAAAGATATGTAAACAAATATTTGTCTTAATATAATATATAAAATACAAGTGTGGAGTAGCATAAAAGGTATAAAGCAAAGCGAAATAAACAACGATTTATGGTTTTATTACACAAATTTACAATTGTAAACTACTCAATAATATTGAGATATATAGAGTGTTTGCCTATTATAAGCATTAATCCCATAATTTGCATTCTAAATTGATAAAATTTTAAAGAAATATGCCTATTTCCCTTAAAATAGATTTTAGTCGGTTTCTTTTTATTTGGGATGTAATAGAAAAATCCTCAAAGTAACAGGTGCAAGAAGTAACCGTTAATATGATACGAGGAGGAAGTTAAATAACAAGCTTTTCTGTAAATCAAGGCTTTTGCTCACAGCCCATGAACAGCCTTTAGGGCACTTTGTCACGATTTGCATTCTTTGTTTAGAAGAGCCATCGAACAGACGGGGCTCTATCCCCTCCCCTCTCATTCCTCCATTTGAATCTACTGCTGGGACAAAACAGGGGATTTTTTTTTACTGTTCTCTCAAGTTTTTAAGATCCTAACTGACATTTCCCGTTGCTTCCTGACACCACCCACTTGAGTTGTCACCCTCTACCACCCCTTAATAAATTCCCCTGTTCTTTGTCGCTCCCCTTGTCTTTAAGATAACATCAGGGATGGAAACCTCCGGGACCAACCCCAAATTGTCGTAGGTATTTCCGTAGGGAAGTTGGTCTTCAGGTGATTGAAATCTTTGAATATCTGTTTGTGTTCGCCAACGAATTCCAAGACGACCATATTTCTATCATTCCATGATGAACGATGAATGCATTTCCGGTATTCACTGTAAACGAATTTTCCCGTTAGATACTTTTTAGATCAACTTTTGTTTTCACGTGTAGGCTAATCGTAATATATTGCCAAAAAATTTCAATAGCATATAAAAAAGAAGTAATTTAATGCAAAAAGGATCATTATTGTTTTGTAGAAAAATAATTACCAAATTTTAAGAATAGAAGTTTTTTATTTATTCTTCATAATTTAACGTTTATGTCTTCTACATTAAATATAAATTACTCCGAAATATTTTATTGCGCTTTTTTCCCTTTTTTATTACTAATTATCTGTAATGTTCTCGTCTTATAAAAAGGCGAGTCTTTATTGTTAAATATAAACATCTCCTCTTTTCATATTTCCTTTCACCCGTGTTTTGACGAATTAAGCCCATCCTAACGCATGCACAAAAGCGCGGACGGTTTTGCAATCCGTTGTCGAACAGGACATGAGTTTAAAGTAAGGCTGATCACAGTCGCATAGCGAAAGTAAGGGATAACCAGGTTATAACATTATATTTTCGGCCCACGCTATCATTAGTTATATAATAAGTATAAATGTCTCCCTGTTACAATATTTGATTTTTGACTTTTCATCACATTTGGCTAAAACAATGGCTAAATGCACGCATGTTTTGTTAAAAAGGCAACACTGGTGTCATGGTGAACATAGCTGAGGTCATATATTAAAGGTATATATACTCCCTTGTCTCTTACCCTAATTACTAGCATTTAAAAGATATTCTTGTCTTCAAAATATTCCTCTGTCTTTTGCATAATGTAATTGGAGAATCAAGAGCAACAGAACTATGTATTTCGAAAGATACTTCGGTTTGGGTAACTTTTATAATCCATTTATATAATTTGAATTTTAGAATCCTTTGATAAACAATAGCTTGTACGAGGAAAAAGTATCGCTAAAGCTTAAAATAGATAAACGTTTCTAATACCACTATGGCATCATGAAATTTGGATCGTTTAGAATATAGCATGTGCAATGAATAGAACAACGGAACGGCTATTAAAATATTCTGAAATTAACTCTTGCTGACTTGATGGAATCCTGGACATCATGTCATGTCTAAAAGATTTTATTGGAATTAAGTACATAGCCAAATTCCCCGGCAAATCAGTTGATCAACAAAAACAACCAGTGTGAATATTCTTTCAAACATTGTTACAAGTTGAATCACAAATTCCGTTTCAATTCATGCCCCAAAAGCTGTATCATCAATTAGTTATTTTAAAACTATCAATTTACACTGTTACATTTTAAAACAGTGATACAAGAAATTTACTTTTAAACTCAATTTAACATGCTATAAATTTTTAAACCATTTGTCTGGTGCAGTTTAGCCAGGATATGGCTCTTGCGCCAATAACACCCAATACACAATACACACACAATCAATTAGAAAAATTTTAAGTCACAGGCTAACAAACATAAATTTGTACATAGAACAATTTTTTTCTGAACAAATCAATAACATTTTTAGACCTGGTGACAGTGCACTAAAATAGGTTGTATTTTATTTCACAATTCAACAGGGGAAAAAATACTTTCAGATGTTAATAAGATGAGAGAGGTAAGTGAATTCTTCAGTGAAGTCAAGTCTTGAACTCTCAAAAGAGCATCTTTAGTCAACATAAAAAAGAAAGACAAAAGTGGAAAGGTCATTCCAGAACTA
>JAPMOQ010050589.1:0-22028 GCA_026543055.1 Argiope trifasciata
GAAACGATTTAAACTCAGCCCGGAAAAATTCAGGCAAAAGTTTATGAATCATTTTAAAAGACCGGAGACTACCTGGTGTGATTTTACTTACGAGCTTAAAAATTATTTTGAGCAATGGATTCAAGGATTAGAAGTAACTACTTTTGAAAGTTTGTCGGGTTTAATCATAACAGAACAGATAAAGCGGAAAGTACCCGCGGATATTAAAGAACATTTTATTGATGTTTGGTCACAATTCACGAGTCCAAATGAAACTGCAAGCAAATTAGATGATTATGAAAATGTGCGATCGAACAGTGTGAGGAAAAAGAAAGAATTATATCAAGAGAATAACTTTTCTAAACATCAAACCTACGACGAAAGAGAAGAGAGACATTTTCCGGAACGGAAATATATACCCCCGCAACAACGAGAATTCAGAAATAAAAGCTTTCATAAAAACGAAACTACAAATTCAAGGAAAGTAACAAGAGACTGCTACGTTTGTGGATTGTCGCATTTTGCTAGAGACTGTCCAAATAGACATAAAAAATCACAGTTGAGAGAATCTGCGGCAGAAAAGAAACGGGAAGATATTTTAACAGCGGAAATTCAGTCGGAATTAATTAATGGTGAAAAAAGCTTAAATGTCAACCCTTTACAATACGTTGATATTTGTGTGGACAATAGAGAACTGAAAACCCTAGTTGACTCTGGTGCTATGATACCAGTTTTAAATTCAAAATATGTGTCAAGTGAACAAAAAGAAAAAGGAAAAATCATTTTAACAAGTGCATTTGGAGAAAGGGTCAACGCTACTCTTTCGAGTTTTCAAATATCATTAAAAGATAAAAACAACGAAGGATTTTCAAGGCCTATTGAGATAGTTGCAGCTGTCACGGATAGAATTCAAGAGCAGTTCATCCTCCCCCCCTCTGTATTAAACTTATTGGGGGAAAGCATAAACCACAGCAGCTGCCAAAACCCGCCTGTGTTGGAGGCGCCGATGGAAGAGAGCTTTGATGAATTTATGATTTGTTGTGGTGTGAGTCAGAGCGAAGAACAACCGAGCGGAAATGAAAGCGATTCTTTGGATAAGAAAAACAAAATTAATGCATTGAAAAAAGAACAGAAAAAATGTGATACTTTGCAGTCGGTAAGAAGAAATGTATCTCTTGGAAAGGGAAACTTTTTTATGAATGATGAATTAATATTCCACCGGGATAAAATATTAGGTGAAAAAGTGGATCAGTTGGTTTTGCCTAAAAGTAAGAGACAGCAAGTTCTTAAATTAGCCCATGAATCAATTTTCGGATGCCATATGGGATTAAAAAAGACGAGTGAAAGAATTAAATACAGTTTTTATTGGCCAAATATGACGGATGATAATAAAAACTTTTGTAAATCTTGCAAAGAATGCCAGTTGAGGAGTCCGGAAAAAATGATTGATAAAATTCCTATCACTCCTGTTCTCCGTCCGGAATTGCCGTTTGAGATAGTAAATATAGACCTAATAGGACCCATTGAACCTCCTTCTGCTCGTCGGCATAGGTATGTATTATGTCTAATGGACCAGCACTTTCGATGGCCGGAGGCTATCCCTCTTCGTTCGTTAACGGCTAAAGCTACGTGTGATGCTTTATTGGAGATATTTATGCGGACTGGAATACCCAATGTTATTGCAAGTGACAATGGAACGAACTTTATTTCTAAGTTAACCCAGGAATTCATAAAAAGATTAGGTTGTGCTTCCAGATTTACGACGCCTAACCATCCAGCTGGGAATGGTCTTATAGAGAGATATAATAGGGTGTTCAAAAATTCACTTCATCACATTATCAGAACTGATCCGAGTAACTGGGATAAATACATTCCGTATATGCTTTTTCGTACAGGGAAGTTCCCAACTGTACGACCGGTGTTTCGCCATTCAAGTTGATGTATGGACGTGAAGCAAGAGGACCTTTCAGTGTCCTTAAGTCGAGCTGGTGTGGTGATATTGCCATTCCGTTAAACATGGAGAAATCAGTTGTGGATTATTTACAGGAGCAAAAAATAAACTTAGAAAGAGCTGCCGAGGAAGCATCCCTCATCGCTTCTGGTAAACAGCAGGCATATGCAGAATATTTTAACCGCCGAACCGCTTCTAAGGAATTTAAGCCAGATGACCAAGTTTATTTATTAATACCTGATTCATCGAACAAATTGTATGCCCGTTGGACTGGTCCCGGAGAAGTTATCGAGCATTGCCCTCCACATTCATATAAAGTAAAACTTAGCGATGGAAAAATTCGGTATTGTCATGCAAATAAAATTCGGAAATACTATCCAAGAATTAATGCTGTAGGCATGATCTTTGAAGATGATGCAGACTTTGGAGAAGTTTATTCATCTCCCAGTTGTAAAAATGTATGTTACTGGAAGGAAATATTTAATCAAGTGGATTTGCAACATCTTTCTGAGGGAGTGAAATGTCAAATCCTGAACTTATTGCGGAATCATCGTTCAATATTTACCGGACAAGTTAGAGTTGCAAAGGTTGGTCATCACAAGATAAAATTAGAAGACGGTAAAGAAAGGAAAAAACCTTATGTGTACAGGATTCCCGAAGCGTTGAAACCTCAAGTAGACTCCCAAATCGAAGAACTCCTTAAACTGGGTCTAATTGAAGAGAGCTCAGCTGACATAGCTTATCCTATAGTCTGTGTAAACAAGAAGGATGGATCTATCAGGATGTGTGTGGATTATCGAGCTTTGAATGCAGTGACTAAAACCGATGATTTCCCAATGGAAGACGCAACGGAATTAATATATTCTATAGGACAGGCAAATGTGATTAGTGTGTTGGATCTTTTGAAGGGATACTATTCGCTTCCCATGGAAGAAGATTCGCGGGATTATACATCTTTTAAGACCCATAGAGCTCAGTATCGTTTTAAGGTAATGCCTTTTGGACTGAAAAATGCAGCGGCAACTTTTCAAAGGGAAATGAACAAAGCATTGTCGCCATACAGAGAATTTTGCCGCGCTTATATTGATGACATTGCTATATTCTCTAATGATATTCCCTCTCACTTGGAACACCTTCATGTGGTGCTGGATAAATTGGAAGAGCTGCAATTCACTGTTAATCTTTCAAAGTGTGCTTTCGCGAAATCTGAAATTTCATACCTGGGACATATAATTGGCTCAGGAAAGCATCAAGCTGATCCAGCTAAGTTAGAAACGATCTCTCATTTGCCCGTACCTGAAACCAAGAAACAACTACGTAGTGCTCTTGGCCTGTTCAATTATTATCATGATTATATTGCGAATTTTGCCGAGATTGCCTTTCCATTAACGGAACTAACAAAGAAAAGAAGCCCTGATGTATTGCCTTGGTGTGAAATGCATAGTGTTGCTTTTGAAAAATTAAAATCAGCATTGCTACACGCTCCTACTCTACATACTCCGAATATGAGCAAACCTTTTGTGATTTATTGTGATGCCTCGTCAATCGGGATTGGCTCGTGTTTATCACAGATTGTTGATGGAAAAATGTGCCCTATAGCTTATGCAAGTCAAAAATTAAACAAAAGCCAACAATCTTGGTCGACAATTGAACGGGAAGCATTTGCTATAGTTTGGAGCTTGAAAAAATTTGAAACCCTTGTGTTTGGATCCGAGATCCACATTTTTACCGATCATAACCCCCTTCCTTATCTGACCAAGTGTGCTGCTCAGTCATCTCGACTACAAAGGTATGTTTTCGCCTTGCAGAGATTCAACATAACATTAAAACATTGCCCTGGTTCTAAAATGCCGCATGCTGATGCTCTGTCACGTTTGTTACCAAAATAGACTGAAAAACATTTTTTTGAACTAATATCATTTTTCTATTTTATATATCAACATGTGATTAATGACTATTAAATAATAATAATTTGTGCGTCATATTTATATATAATTACTTTAATGTTTCTTTATTGATTATGATTTTTTTAATATGTTGAATAATTGGTATTCGCAAGTTTGGTTAAGAGTATTATGTGCTAACTATTTGAAATAGGATTAGTTATTGGAAAATAACTTTTTCTAGTGTTTGCTGTAAATTTTCAATTAGCAGTTTTAGTTATGTTTGAAATATCATCTGAGTAATGTTTATCAAGTGAAATACTTTCTTAATTATGTATTAATGTTTACTAAGTGATTATATTCATTATAAACTTGTGTTTATTAGCTGATAAGTGATTATACACATTATTAAGTATATATATATTATTAATGTATATTAACTGATAAGTGAAATTCGTATTATCAGGATGGTATTTGTATACAATTGTGCATTTCTTATTTTTACCACATTGCTCTTTTAAATGTTTGTTAGTAATTAGATCTTCATTTGAGTTAGCTTTGCATTTGTATTTGTATTTATTTTTACTTGGACAATTTGATGGTATTAGATACGTTTGAAAATCCAATTCATAAATTTAATTCAGAGATGTGTTTATGATTTCATATAAACACTACTCTTACGTTGGGGGTGTAGTGATTGGATTTTCGAAGCGTTAACAAAATAAGTGTTCATAGATGGCGCTAGGCAACTAGCGCCAGTGTAATGGAAAGAGTGAGATCATTCGAGGGTTAGCTCTTAGCGAGGGAGTTACTGCGCAGAGTAACTCCAACGAATCTAGAATAAAATTGTTAAGTTTTTCTATTTGACTATTTTTTTTTTCTAAGCACTCACGAACCAGCCACGACAAGAGTATCATCTAAAATATCCCTACCTTTCAAATATCCGATTTAATCAATGTCAATAAATAATTAATAAAAAATTAACAGAAAAGAAAAGGATTTTTTTTAACTACAAAAAGTTAAAAATCTTTTTTTATATCTTAAACACAAAATAAATCAATTCATTCCTAATAGCTGTGATAAAAAGCACAAAATGTTGAATTATTTATTTTTTTGCTGGCAAATGCTTAAGCTCATCGGCTGAACGTTTTCCCTCTCAAAGCTTCAGAGTTCAGATATAATAAATAGATGAAACAACATTCATTGACTGATAATCGATAATTGTCAAAAGATATTGGTCTTGAACAAAGAGTATCTGTTGAAAACTTGAAATTGCCTCAGAACAATGATACATGTAATGGCGCTGTTGTTGCCATAAAATTTACGCGTTTTATCACTTTCGGTTTCTCTTATAAGTTTAAACAGAGATGTTAATTTTGAAGCACATGAATTATTTCTATAAAAAAATTCAAAATCAATTTGAAATTAGAAAAAAAAAAAGGAAAATTCTTTTATACAACAATGCACGGAAAAAAAGTTTCATGGGAAATTTGCATATTAATTAATAAAAATTTTGAAAGATTAAAAACAAAACAATGACTTTGAAATTCTTTTATGATAAATTAGATTCACAAAAAGTACTAATTTAATAATGACAACCATTTTGTTCGCACGCGTATGTACTGTGCGTAATTCTTAGCTTCCTTATATGTACAAGCATTTCCGCACTAAATTATTGTCTGCACATCAGATTGTTTTGGAGAAAAATGAAATTAATTTTTAAACTAAATAAATTTTATTTTTGGAAAATCGATGACTTCTTAAATGACACAGAAAAAAAATTGCTTTTTTAAATCAGCTTCCTCCGAAACGTCAATTTTTTTGTAAGAATTATATAAAATGTGAAAGCATTAGAAAGATATCAGTTCAAAGAAGAACTCGTCCTGACACTTGCCACCTCCCCTTTTTTTGAAGTGTGTTGAATATGAAACACCGTAACGTTTCAAAATCCTTGCTGATTGAAGTCGGTGTGTGGATAAAAGATTTACAGAAAATATGCAGACGTTTTGAAGTTGGGAGGTTCGCTCTTTATTCGATTTTTCCTCAGTTCATTCTGCCCTTCACCACCTTTTATAACTTGGCTTCTGGAAAAAAAAAAAAAACTCTCTGAAAAAGAGGTTCAATATCTTTCGTTTAAATAGACAATTGCTATACACATGTGAGAGTTGAATATGTTTTCTCCCAACATCACTCTTTCTGGTACTTGCAGTTTTATTTTATTTTCCATTTCTTACATCTCTAAGAGCTTCAGTTTTAAATTTAAAAAAAAATGTAATCATAATAATTTTTTTTTACTGTTCACCAAACTTGAAATTGATAATTTTTTAAGAATGTCTTAAGAACCGCTGGCGGATATATTTGATTCATAAATCTTGATTGTGATTATTGTAGATTTAAATTAAAAATGTTCTTAAAATATAACTAAGATGACTTAATGTTAAATTTTTTTTAAAAATAAAGCTACAATGCAAGATCTCTGGATACTATACGATTTTATGGGAAAAAAAGAAAGTTACAAAGCAGTCTGAAAAAATGTGTTTAAATGGCAGTTCAATAGATACTTATTGATAATAGTATTAAATTTGTTCCTTATTGTATGATGCCATTGCGCATATTCTAGAATATAAAAAGATTTAATAAATAAAAAAATTAACATTTTTGAAAAAGATTTTCCTTATTGAATATCTATCGGTGAAGAAATAATTATATATTGAATTTTACAAATCTAGGACCAGTTGTTTATGTGTAGTTAATTTTTGTTTCTCTCAATTTACAAAAATCGAATTTAACAGAATGGCTGTAATATAAATTTATTACAATTTTTAATTCAGAAGCTGTAATATAAATTTATATTACAGTGAATTAAATTAAATAAAACACAAAAAACTAAATTAATTTAATTTAAATGCAAATAATTAAATTAAAACACGAAACTCCTTGCAAGACTTTATGCCGTATGTTTAAAAAAAAAAAATGAAAAAGAAAATTGAAACATTCTTACATCAAAAATCAAATTTTAATAAACAGACTTGATTTCTTAATAGAAAATCTACCAACGTATTCATGTTATGAATTTTGAGGCAAAGTAGTTTAATAAATAAATAAAATAAATTCCTTTTATTTTTGTTATTATTTTGAAGTTGTTAGACGTATTTTAAAATAGTTTAATAGCAATATTTTACGGAAAAAGATGTTCAGAAGTATTTTGCTTTATTAAGGAATGAATTTTTAAATTATTATTTTGATAAGTAAAATTTAGTGAGAAGATTTTTTCCCTTAAGTTTCCGAAAACCACATGAGATACTTCCTATTTAAACCATTTTAAGAATAAGGAGTTCTTTTATGAGCGCTAAGAGCTTTTAGGGGGAAGGTCCTCCACCTGGTAGTCTTATCTTATCATAAAGTGATCTATCATTGACAAAAAAAGTCATTAACGGAGGGGGACGGTACTGGGAAAAAACAAGTCGTCGCCCTTTTCAGTAATTTGATTGAAGTATGAAAAAAAAAAAAACCGCTTGTACCAGGCTTGGAAATAACTGAACAAATCGAAAAAACACGGTTCAGCCCGTTTCGGAGTGAATGTGCTTTTCAAAAAAAAAAAAAAAAAGTCTCCGCTGCTTGAAAGGTTAAAGATAACCGAAGAGGGTGAATTAACTTGTTTCCGCCGTCTTGAATTGTATACTTGCTTTGCAGAAAAACCCATCCGACGTAAGTTTATGCAGTGTTATATAAAAAATGATTGCCAATTGAACGGGTACATTATTCTTGGAAATATCGGGTCGTTGAATTGCATATCACTGACATTTATCGGAACTGTGATTTCGCCCTTTCCAGTTATCCACTGGAAAGGGCGAAATAACGTTATCGACCTTGGCTTCCCAATATTCTCATTTGACAATGAACTATAGATAATTTTTAACAGCTTGTGATTTAAGGTTGTGATTGCATTTATTGTGGTCATTCCTGGCGCCATCTATTGGTAAAATATAGAACTATAGTAAACATTTTAAAGAAATGACAATATTTTTAATTCAACTTTTTTAGAAAATGGTTTACTTCAATAAATAAATTAAGTAAAAAGTTATGAAAAAAATCAAATTGAAATAGTAAGTTGAAATAGATAAATTAATTCAATCACGCATTACTTAAACAATATTTAAGACTTAACTAACAATATTTAAGACTCATTAATAATTTTAAATTAATAATATGATTGAAATAACAGATATTTGGAACAAATAAATAACAACACCAAAAATCACCAACACGAAAAAATAACAGCACCAAAATTATTAGTTATTTAAAAAATAACTCATTATGCATCTCACACAATTAGGTGGATATGATTTCTAGAAAGTGTCAATTTCCAAAATAATTTGCATCATTTTAGAAGGAATTCAAAACTATGAAATAACCTTAATGCTGAAATTTCCTAACAATTACTCAGCGAATTCAAATTAAACAAACTATAACATTAGTGTGATATTACTGAGATTCCGATCATGAATTAAATATGAAGTTCAGTCTTTCATTCTTTCTTTTTGCTTTTCATAATTTACAAATATCGATACATAGTAGGACGTTTTCCAAAAGTATAAAAATTTCAAACTGTACACTTTATTTTAAACAAAGGTTCTATTCTTTATGAGGCTTGTTAATAGTTCAATTTGAAATTGCTAGACCGCTATTTAAAACGTTTATAAACTTTTACTTTCCAGCTCATTCATTGATGTCATTGTTTATAGTTGCGGTTTCGAATTGTGTATATGGTTTAGGTTTCTGTTTGGAAATCAGATTCCTGAATCATTATATTTGATGACTGATATTTCCGTGCTGCAATGTAATACGTATAAATACATGAATTCAATGTGCTAAATGTGAAAATCATCTCCGAGAAAGGAATTACTTATTAAGTCAGTGGAAAATTTTGTTGAAACGTTAAGAAATTATATTTGGAAAAGTATTATTTTAATAGTTTGAAACTTTTAGTATTAAAGAATTTTAAACTCCGTTTTTTTCAGGTAAGACTTATATTAAAAATAATGATGCATTTGATTTTTCCTTAAAAGGTAGAGTAAAATTTTATTATCTTATTCTTTCATATTTAAATTTAACCTGGAGATATATATATATAAAGTTATGAGAATATTATAAGTTCACCATAATTTTATTATTTGCATATAATTTTCATTTGTGTTAGATGCAGTAAAGAAAGTGGGGATATGGAACTGCATAAGCGAACTAGACATGATTGATTAATTTAGTGCTATTGCAGAGTGACTTTAAATTCATTTGAAGTCCAAACATATTTTATTGCCACTAATTTAGTTTATTTCATTTCACGGCTCCATATTTGTATTATCCTATGAAACTATAGTTCTAGCTTTACAATGGTATTGAATATATTCATCTTATGAAGTTCCTTTATTCTTAATTTTAGAATAATTAGGATAATTTTTAACTAACAAAGTTGTGTAAATATACTGTCATAAAATGACAGATTACGTTTTATGTTTTACAGATTACTTTACGAAATTTTCCATTCGATTTTGACATTAAATATTAAAATTCTTTTTTGATATTTCATTTATTGCATTTGCTTCTTTATTGCCAGACAAATAAGTTTCCCCTACTTATTTTGATTAATACAACTGCATATTTTTCCTTTCCATTTTATTAAAATTTTTTATCTGTTTCTTAACTTTTAATATTAGCTAGCCATCTCTGACAACCAGTTATTTTTTGCTAATAACCTATATAACTAAAATAACTGAAGAACCATTTTACTGCCACTAATGCTGTATTGCTTTGTGAATATCTATTTAATATGTAATAAATATGTCAATAGTCATAAGAAAAATGAATGAATTTCACATCAAATCAGTAGTGACCTTTTTTGTGATATATATTTTTTTAAAAAACAATACTTCATTTTACATTTTCTTCTGGAACAAAGACTGTGAGATGTTAGTCAGAATCACTAAATGAAATATCTAGTATACCGATTTTGTCAGTTTGTTTTTTGAGTAAAAGTCATGACATAAGTATGTCATCAAGGTTTTCTAAACTTATTTCTTCAAAATTATTATGATTTTAGAAAATTGAATTAGTGCAGAATATAGATTAAAATTAGAATTTGTAAAAAAAGGATAGGAAGTTAAATTTAAATTTTTATTATGTTTTTAATTTTGAAATTAATCTTATTCACTTGTATGAAACATGCATTGCCAAATGTAATGTGATCTGAATATTTCTATATAGAATTTCATTATGATTTGTGCTTGGGGAGGAGACCTTGATTTATACTGTTATGACTAAAATCAAATGCTTTTTAAATAGTAAACTGAAATTTTTATAGTTGCTAGAGATGAATTGAATATAGTGTTCTTGTAAACTGTTTTTGTTCTTCTTCAGAAATATTAATGTCATCAAGAAATATATTCAAGACTGTTTCTGATGTTTTATTTAAATTTAATTTTGTCCCAAAGAAATCTTTGAAAATAGTGGTACTTTTTTAAGTTATAAAAAAAGAAGAAATTAATAATTGACTGTAGGAATTTCCCATTAATTAAATGCGATAATTAAACGAGAAAAATTATCAAAATTTCTTATTAAACTGACAAACAATTGAAATTCAAGAATATATACATACATATATATATATAATATTAACAGAGATGCTTATTAATGTTACATTGCTTTTATTTTGAGAGAAATACAGGAATAAAGTACAGGTTGTGCCAGAGAAACTTACTTATTTGAAAGGTCAATAAAAACTAAAGTACTTCAGTTATTGTTTTAATTCTTTTTTTATTTGAGAATACAATATCCCATTTTTTTTCATATAGTTTAAAAAATGACATCGGTTAAATGGCGACCCACATTGCACATACACTGATTAAGTAGATTTTTGAAGTTTGCATCCACTCTTTGCAGTATAGCATTGGCGTCGCAAATGTTGTTCTTGAGGTGAGTCATCCATAGTTAATCGACATAAACAAGAGACTTCTAAGTGAGCCTCGTCACTGAAAAAAATGACCGCGTCTTCTGGCAGGTTGTCAAGAAGCATTTCATATGCATATTGACGGGCAACAAAATCCCGTTCAGTTGATTCTTTAACAACAGGAAATTTATCGGGATGAAATTGAAGGTCTTGATGGAGAATTCGTCGAAGAGTGGTGTCAGAAATTCCCAGAACAGTTGCATGTTTTCTGGGGAGAACGCAAAACTGACTGCCTCAATCTTTCAACGTTTTCCGCAGTTCTGGCAGTCCGTTGATGTCCATTTCTGGGTTTAGCAACACTCCTGAAAGGAGTTAACCTACAACAGAATCGAATTACGGCCAGGAATGGGTCTGCAAGGAGGAATTTCGAAGCTAGCGCGGAAGGCACATTGCTCAGCAACAAGTGAGTGACCGTTAGAAAAGAAGCTCTTGATGGTGAAGGCCCGCTGTACTCTAGACCAGAGCATGATGGCAACTGACTAAAGGGAGAAACAAACTTGGGGACTTTCTCCTCCAGTAGCGCTACCTATCACCCCTCTACCCACCCAACTCACTGCTCGGGAATCTTTTCAAATAAGTATTGAAGTACTGTTTCCCTGGCATACCCTATAACTTAAGCCATAAAATAAGAGTCTTTAAGCTTTTCTTCTCTGCTCTAATCAGTAATTTCTAAACATTATTAGAAAGCATTGGCTGATTATAATTTTGGTGACTATATCTATAATAAACAAAAATTATGGATATAAAATTTTTTCAAATATTTCTTTCCTGAGATAGAAGAAAAAAGGGGGAGAGGGAATAAAGCTATATTTAAATAATGGCTACTGCTAAAATTTACAAAAATTAACAAAAATATTTCATAACAAAGGTAATTGAAAAGATAATTATTTGCTATTAAAGTTGATATTGAAGCCATTTCTGAAACTTTATTATTTGTAAAATTATAAACAAAAGCAAAAATCTTGAATTTTTATGTATTTTTTGTTAATTTTAATGTCATTCTTAATTATGCCTGAAAATATTTAATTTTCATATTTGTAAATAACATAGTTGATCTGGAAATACACTCCATACTGGCATATGTTAATTTTATATTGCTGTTCTTGTTCATCTCAGAATACCTGTAACATGTAATATTTCTGCTTTATATTATGTAATCAAACTTGTTCTGCCTGTAAGAAGTTATTTTAGATTTTTGCTGTACATTTATGTTTATACAATGCTAAAATGTAATGGTTCTACTCACGGATGAAATATTTGACAGTATTCAATTTTTCTTTTTCCATATACAGTCTTGTATATATTTATTTTTCCATATAGTCTTGTAATATTCTTGGCTCAAAAAATTGAGGGTACACTTTACTTTTACTTGATAAATCCGACTTCCAATATAAATAGTGCATTACTGAGAAGTGCGAACATGTTTTTATTTTAAATATGAAAAATGGTTTAATTTAAAGAAAAAATTAAGTACAATCAACAAAAAACATCTGAACTGAAAATTTTCAGAAGCATTTTAAATAAAGATACTCAGATTTTTGCCTAAAAAAAATGGAGAGTACACCTATGAAATTTTTGTAATATCTCACATAGACTAAAATGTCTCTGGTAAGTTGCACGCCTTTTGACTTTTATAATGATGTCTAAATGTCTTTGTACGAATTTGACCAATTTTTGGTGAAATCTGAAGACATTTTCCACAATTTTTCTTGCAACACTAGTTTTAAATGGGTTTTGTATCTAATTAAAATTTTTTTGAACCACTTTTTCATGTACTGTCCACAATATATGGTAATATTCAATGACAGTGATGTTAGAGTACTGTGTTGGTGTGTATAACTGCTGTTTATAATGAAAAAGATATTATATTTGATGTTATGTGCATTCTGTTTGGGGGTGTTGTACTGCTGAAAAATTTTGATCTAAAGCCAAATTTTTAACACTTTACTCAAGATTGCTGAGATCATATGGTTAATCCAACTTACAGCAAAAATTTCTTCAAAGGAAAAAGCCAAAAAACATGCAACTTAGCAGTGACAATTTATTTTTATATGAGATATTGCAAAAATTTCATAGGGGTACTCTCAATTTTTTGAGGCAAAAATCTGAGTATGTTTAATTAAAATGTTTCTGAAAATTTTCATTTTAGATGTTTTTCATTCATTGTACTTTTTTACTTTAAATTAAACCTTTTTTCATATTTAAAAATAAAAACCTGTTTGTATTTCTTGGTAATGTGCTATTTCTATTGGAAGTCAGATTTATCAAGTAAAAGCAAAGTGTACTCTCAATTTTTTTGTACCACTATATGTTTAAAAATTATAGTATGAATAAGTGTTTCTTTACTAATATGTTGATAACTTTATTTTGCTTTGTAATGAAAATGCAGTTTTTATTTTGCCTGAAAGGAAGCTTTTTTGAAATTTGATTTTTTTTTCTTTATTATATTTTTCTGTTCCCAGGTTCAAAGAAGAAAATAAAAAATGGCAGAAACAAGTGGTCTCCGACAGTTTCTGATTTTACTGTATAAAGGATTTCTACTTCGAAAGCGTCATTACATTATCACTTTCTTTGAAATTGTGATTCCTATCTTTATTGCTACAATACCATGCATAATATTATCAGAAACATCCACCGAATACGATGTAGAATTTTATCAGGGCTCTGAAAATTTAAATGAAGAACCACTTTGGTTTAATTATTCAACTTATCCTCCATTTGATCCATTTTCCTACAGACCACCTAAAGGTTCTTTAGAACTTGTTTATACACCTTCAAATATTGTAACAGAACAATTTATGAATGATTCAGCCAAGATGTTTCTAAAAAATACTCTTTATGAGGGCACAATAAGTAAGTATATTACTTTAAAAATAATTAAATTAAATAATTTTTGGTGCAAGAATTTTTTTTATTGCTATTAAAATTATTTTTAATATTCCTGCTGTAATTGTTTTTCTTGATAATAATGCAATTTTGATTACCAACAACAGATGGTTGGAAATATTATTTAAATATTTATTAGTTCGAATATTTATATTGTTAGTAATTCATATTCAGCAAATATCGTTTAATAAGGCATAATATTTGAGGTATTTTTATACCAGAACTGTGCAGTCATTAGTTTCTTTAAAACCAATTAAAATTAATTAAATAAGAAAGTAAGGCTTAAATTGATTAGAGAACCTTTTAGAATAAAGCAGTGTAGGTCAATTTAAAATTAAAAAAAAAAAATAAGATGTTACTTATGGTTTAAATTAGATTAAGAGATATTACTTCATATATAAAAACACACTTTTTGGCGTATATTAAATCGACTGAACATCACCACATTTATATGTGAGGCTAGCTTGAACGCTGATGAAAAGTGTATAAGTTGATCAAAAATAGTAATTTATAAAAAGGAATGCAACTAAAATACCAGATTTTTAAAAATATTTATTATGATCAGTTTGCACAAACTATTATGAAAAGTTTAATGAATTAGGTACTACGAGATTATCTCATAGACTGTTTTCGACAAAAAGTTTTACATTAGTAACTGCAAATTGCTTGTCATTGTGATTGATACTAAAAGATGATGATGGTGCCAAAGTATTGGTGCATTTTCATGAACATTGTAAGGTCAACAGGATAATCTCAAAGTACTAAGAATTATTATTCCTTATCTCATGGGGTCAGGTTGTGTACAATTTTTCATTTCTCCATCTTGAGAATAAAGTAGTATTTAAGCAATATTTTCTACAAATTGATTTTAATCCTTATTTGATTTATTTTAAAGGAATTGACCAATCATTGAATATAATTTAAAGGCTGTGTTTGCTAATAAGAAAATATTTTGACTTTATTGTTCATTGCTGCTTGCATCACTTTGATCTTCTAATTCTTAAGAAATTTATCTTTAAATCATACTTTTAAAAATATGAATTCATAACTTTGAAATCTCAATATATTATCTATGCTTTTAAAAATATATGCAATTTATTTATATATTTCATAAAATTCAGTGTGGATAATATTTGGTACTGAATGGTGTAATAAAAAACAAAACAATTTTTGAATTAATTTATTTAATAAGATATTATCTATCGATAAGATATTATCTATAATGTTTTAATTGGTTTCTATCTATTATTTTGACAAATATCAAAATACACACCAAATGTCCCATTTTTTTGGTTTACTACTTACCAAAATAAAAAAAAATAATAAAAAGGAAGGGTTTGCTGCAAAAAAGAATGTAGCTTTAATTAGGTGATTTGGAGTTGCATGTATTATCATGTTGTAAAATAAAAACTTGTTCCTTTGGTGCCAGAAAGATATAGCTCCAATAATTAGTTCTTGCTTTAACTCAAATGATGTTTGTCTCATTAGTTTGTTGTATTATATATTTAGCTCCTGGTGCTATCATTGGTTTTTGGCAAACTTGAATAATTGGAGCTACCTCTTCTTTGCAGCAAACCATTTAATTTTCTAATACCATAATTGGTCATATGTTATATTTTATTGCAAATTCTTTGATCATAGTGTATAATAACTGTATTGGATTGATTTTGCAGACGTTGGTGCAAAATGATATTTTGTCCTATGATGTATATCCAATGATTTTATTCAGGTTATGAGAGAAGAAACAATTGATTGATAATATGTATAAATATAATTTGTAATCATTAGGAGGATTCATTTTTTTAGAATTGCATGTTATCACACTGAAATGTTGCAGAAAGGTTTAAAAAGATTAATTAAAAATGTAAAATATTGTGATTTACTTATTACATGTTAGTAACATCTAAACACAGTTTTCTTATTGAGTATGTCATGCATTTCAAGGATTAATTTTATGCGATTTTAGAATAGCTACAAATGTTTAACTTGATGAAATAATAGGCTATACAATTTTTCTGATCTGATCTAGGCATGTTTTGAGATATTTTAAGAAAATTATTCAGCTAAAATTTCTCTTGGTTTTCAGAAGTCTGGAGTTTATAATGAAGATATGTTATTTCTTATCTCTTAAACAAACTAAGCAAGTCTTTAAGTGTCATTGTTTTATCTTGTGTTATTCAGCAGAAATGACTTTCTGCTTATTTAATATGTTGCAACAAAAAAGTATCAGATGCAATCATGATCTGTATTTACTAAGATTCAATGAATTGCAAGGAAATTATGAAATATGAGAGATTTTAATCAATATTATCTATTACCATTTTCATTACCGAATTCATATTAGCATTTATATGAATATTTATTTTAAACTACTGTTTTTAAAATTTTGAACTAATTTTCTATATTCTCTTAACAAATATTGTTTTAAAAAAAGACAATTATTTATAAATATATATATTTTAAATACTATTCAAAATTTATCCATTTGTTCTGTGAGAGGGTAAGGGCGATTGAAGGGGATCTGATTTTTTGGTTTTAACTTACAGCAGCCAGCTTACATCTGATATTATCTTAGATGCCATTATTCTTGGATAGCCTTATAGAAATAGATGCATGACTAGTATTAAAATTGGTTTCAAAAAGCTTTCTGAGAAATTAAAGTAACTGGAATTTCCAATGACATTATCCAGTGACCAGTCATATATACAGTGGCTCAAAAAATTGAGAGTATGCCTTACTTTCACTTGATAAATCCAACTTCCAATATAAATACATTACTGAGAATTGCAAACGTGTTTTTATTTTTACACATAACATATGGTTTAATTTAGAGTAAAAATAAAGAAAAATCAACAAAAAAACTTCTGAACTGAAACTTTTCAGAAGCATTTTAAATAAGCATACTTAGATTTTTGTCTCAAAAAATTGAGATTACCAATGAAATTTTGGTAATATCTCTCATAGGGACAAAGTGTCACTGTTAAGTTGCATGTCTTTTGGTTCTTATAATGGGCTCTAAATGTCAGGGTTCCTATTCGGCCAATTTTTGGTGGTATCTGAAGATATTTTACTGCATTATTCCTGCAGCATTCATTAAAAATTTTTTTGTGTGTTTTTGAAATCTTTTTTCTAGTATGGCCCAAATATATGGCTGTACTGTGGTAGTGGGTATAACTGCTGTTCACAATGAAAAAGACACTATATTTTAACGTTATGGGCATTCTGTAATTGTTGTACTGGAAAAGGAAATTTCCATTTTTACTAGTATATCCATAGTATATCCTAGCTGCATAGTATATCCAAGTAAACTATATGGTTTATAATGCCATCTATAAGAATTAAATTTCCTATCCTAAATGAAGCCATGCAATCTCACATCATGACAGAGTCACCACCATGTTTAACTGTAGGTTGTATATTTTTGGGATCCAAAGCAATATTTGGCTTTCTCCATATAGTACGACAGCTATCATAACCTAAAAGATATTGTCAACTTTCTTCCAAAAGTTATAAGTTTTCACTTGATGACTTGATGCAAACTTCAGATGTTTTTTCAGAATGTGCAAGCTGATGAATATTTTCTCTCTAACAATGCGACTTTTATATCCAGCTTTTCTAATGACATTGTGCACTTACACTTATGCCTATGATTTAAAAGTTTCTGCAGCAAGTTGAATGAAACATATGGTCGCAGCAATTCAAAAAAGTGGAAAAAAATTAGAAAAGGAAAGTGAAAAAAAAATTTGTTTTTAGATGGAAATTCCATTTTTCAGCAGCGACCATATTCGAAAAATTGATTCAAAAACACAAAATCAATTGTAAAATCCATTTAAAATGAGTGTTGCTAGAAAAATGGAGTAAAATATCATCAGATACCTACACCAAAAATTGATCAAATCAAAACCATGACTTTTAGAGGCCATTATAAAAGCCAAAAGGCACACAATTTAACAGTGACACTTTGTTTCTATGCGGGATATTACCGAAATTTCATTGGTAATCTCAATTTTTTGAGACAAAAATCTAAGTATGTTTATTTAAAATGCTTCTGAAAAGTTTGTTTAGAAGTTTTTTGTTGATTATTCTTCCTTTTTACTCTAAATTAAACAATATGTTATGTGTAAAAATAAAAACATGTTTGCATTTCTCCGTAATTTGTTATTTATATTGGAAGTCTGATTTATCATGTAAAAGTAAGATGTACCCTCAATTTTTTGTGCTACTGTATATATATATATATATATATATATATATTGATGTTATTTTTTGCCCTTTAATTTTTTATAAAATTTTTTTAAATGCCATCAAATAACATGTTTTTCTCTCAACTATTTGTTTCAGTTCTTTGTTTCCTACAATATCAAAACTTCACATGTAAAATATATATCATCTCATGTTGTCTAGTACATAAATTGTGATGAACTTTTGCAACAATACAGTTTCTAATCTCTGACATCATGTTTTTTCTTAGTTAATATGAAATTAACTACTCAGTTAAAAAAAAATCTTTGTTTGTTTACCTTCTAAGATGAAAGGGAGAAATCACACTTGAGAAACTGATTTATTAGAAGAAAGTTTATATATAATAATAATTGACATATTTTTATTAATGAAAGAAGAAAATTGTATGTTCATAAAAGTTAATAATTTCATTGATATATATTGCTGTAAGTTACTGTTTTGTTATAAATTTGCTACACAATAATATTTATATGCTGTATATATGATTCCAGGCTTGAGAGGTATGAAAACTGAAAAAGAATTGGAGAGTTACTGTGTATATGAGCTCCAGAAGACACGTGGCACTCACCGTATGATTGGAACTGTTTTTGAGGATTTCGGAGATAAACTACCAGGTTCTTTGAACTACAAAATTCGTTATGGTGCTGAAATGTATGGACCTTCATCTTATATTCCATTGAAGTATCAAGTAAATGGACCACATGTAAACAATGGTAGGTTATTTAAATTTTTAATAACAAAAATTTTTATTTTTATTTTTTGCATAACCGGTTAAATGTTTCAGAAAGGAAAAATGAAAGTTATAATCTTATACATACAATAGAATATTTGTTTGTTAATTATTGTATATAAATATCTTAAAAATATATATTTATATATTTGAATATTTTGTTATTTTATATATGTTAAAATATGAAACTGATATCATGCTAGACATTAAAGTGATTTTAAATTTATTTCTGGAACTAAGAAAGAAATATCCAGAGTAATTCTTATTTTTAAAAATAAGATTAAAAAAGTAAGTAAGTAGCAAGAAGAATTTGCATTTAGAAAAAAAGATTATTTTATAAAAAGTTGAAATTTTGATCTTGCATTTTAATGACATTTAAGTTTTATCATGACTTTTGTATGTGAATTTAATCAAGGGGAACGGACTAAATTAAAATTCTTAGTAGTAAAAAAATTCTACATTTTAATTTCTCCATTCAACATTTTAATTGCTCATTGATATATATGAGCAAATAAATTGCAATATATATACTTTATATAAATGCAAAATTTTTCAATTGTTTCGTGAAATATTTAGTCACATGATTTTCCATGGTTGATAATTAAAGAATTAAGGTTCTATTTATATATGTGGGACAAATAGTGCCGAGATATTCTGGACTGATCTCCATTAAAAAAGTATGTTTGCACAATCATCAGAGCTTAAATAAGAAAATTAAAATAACACTGTTTTAATCTGTATCAATTTGATAGAATTATAAACAAAATATTTATCTGAAATTAAATACAGCTATTATTCTCAGGAAACTAGCTGTCTACAAGAAGTTATTTGTGTATGTGTATATATATGTTATCTGTCAATAAGTATTTGGGCACCCATTCCAATGAGAATATCTGTGGTTTTAGTTTATATCATGACTTCTGTACTTACATGTTATGTAAGAAACAGCAGTTTCATTAGTAGTATGCAAGATGCTATACAATTTAGAACTGTCTTACTCCAAGAAAGGCGTGATTGCTGGATATCGGAGAAATGGTTAATTATTAAGGGAGATATCTAATGATGAATAAAACATTTAAAATTTGACAATAGCTTCTGTGATTAAGAAGTGGAAGGTGAGTAGTGATTATTAAAATGTGCTTCGACCCAGTAGAATCACGAAATTAAAAGATAGAGACTAGCGAGTGCTGTTCACAAAAATTTGTAAAAACCACACCAAACTTATGGCTCACGTTCTCCAGGAGTTTTAACAAATGTCTGGGGCTGTTGTTCTGATAAATGCCATCTGAAAGGAAGCACATCTGCTTGGTTTCCATGGTTGTGCGGCCACCTTTAAGCCTTGATTACAAAATCCAACCACACTGCTCGATTGAAGTGACCTAAGGCACATTGAAATGACATCTGTATGTGGTATATGTGAATGCCTTTTGCCAGAATGCACTGTTCCTATGATAAATTTTGGCAGGCATAGAATTATGGTCTGCAATTTGTCATGTGATATGGACTAGGACCCTTGATCCCAATTCAACATTTTCTACTCCAGCATTCTTGACAAAAATGTGCTTACAACATTGCGGCAATTTTACTGGGTGGATCATTTTTAATTCCAGGGGATGAACTGAGTGAATTGACCTGCTATAGTCCAAACTTGATTCTTAAACCTTTGGGATGTGTTACACTGATGAATTATAGTGTGAATCAACTTTCCAAAATTTTTGAAAAAACTTGCATGTCTTTTCATAACTGAGTAGAAAAAAATACCACTATCCGTCATTTAAGCAATTGTGGAAAGCATAATCCAAAATGTTAAGGCTGTAATTGCCTCAAGTAGAGGATTTACCGACTATTGAATATGAATAAATTGTGTTTATTTTTTTACCGAATCCTATGTTTTAAAAAAGTGTGTTGCAATTGATAGTTAAATTTCAAAATATAGACTTTTAGTTCATGTAAAAAAAAACATTTCATTATTTCTGCAAGAAGGAAATTTGTGTTTTATAGAAATCTGTTACTTTACGTTGGTAAAAACAGCATAGTCTAAAAAGATTTTTCATACATTCATGATAATTTGAGATTTGTATTAATAATGGAAATAAATGGGAACAGAAAAGCACCATAACAAAATTGAATCAGGAAGCCTATTTTAATGTAGAAAGCTATTGAATTTTTTAAAGGGATTCTAGCTGTCTTGTAGAAATTAAAATTAGAATTATAGAAAATTAATATACCAAATATTAAGAATCAGGAAAACAAAATTGTTATTATAAATAATTCACACAGAATTGTAAATTCAGCAAACAGACAGAAAGAATATAAACCAAACAACCCTATTATTTGGAAAAATTATTTCTAATAATCATGTAAAATACAGTTTTTAAAATAAAAATTTGTTTTACCATTTAATTTAATATATATTTCGGTGCTTTTTATAGCCAAAATAAATAGTGAAACAAAATGCTTATTATTTATTAAATATTTTCCCTCTTTTGTGTTGAAAAGAATAATTTTCTTTAAATAATATTTTTTTTGATGTTTTATTAGTGTTTCAGTTAAGTTTGGAAAACTTTTGTTATATATGTACATTGTATATTAATTATAAAATCTTTTCTTCCATTATTCTTTAGATTATTCTAGGTCTTTCTTTCTGTCTTGGCAAGCATCTGTGGAAGAGACATTTATTCTGAAGAAAGCAGAAGAGCAAGGCAAAAACGTTAATTATAAAGTTAGTAATTTTATTCAGATCTTTTTATTGATTTATTTTCTGTTGGAATTATTAAAATTTTTAAAAATCAATTCACATTGTTTTCTGTTGATATAACTGATACATTTTAATTTTCACCTGAATTGGTTTCTTATAATATAAAAATATATGATTCGAGGGATTGAATTATTTAATTTCAAAAGTAATTTTGTTAAAATTTAAGAAGATCCAAGCTTGACAGCATTAAAAAAATTGCAAAGTACTAGTTTTGTGATATTGAATAATGCAGTGTATGACTAAAAAATAATTTACTTCTTATGTTATCAAGTGCTACACTAATCTTAGATTAAATCAATATTTTGTTCCATTTGATACTATCTTTCATTATTGAAGTTAATAGAAAAGTAATTATTCCCCTCCCTATTCATTTTATAGTTCTTTCAATTCAACTTTTACTGCAGTACAGATAATTTTTTGTAATTTCAAGCTAATCAATTGCAGTTATTTATGTCTTGTTTCTGTGGCTGCTTATCTTCAAAGCCAATAGTTATTAAAGCAATAAATTATTTATTAAAGAAATGATTAATTTACATATAATGCTTTCAGTTTCAAAATGTATCAATGGTAGAAGTTTAGGGAAAGGATGAGTGGGA
>JAPMOQ010050591.1:0-10533 GCA_026543055.1 Argiope trifasciata
AAAAGATAAAGATTATAAAAAGAGAAAGGTAAAATCCGTAAAAAAAAATTTAGGTTGTGTACATGTATTAATTTTATTAATAAGATTATTTTTAGATTACTGCAAAAATTTTTTGTTGGATTAACTATTTATTGCAGTCTGTCGTAAAATACTATGTTATTTAAATTTCAAATATAATTTAAGCACTAAAATTGTTTAGTTAATTGAAAATTATATTCATTCTGCAAAGAACTATTATTCATTAAGAACATAATATTTATTGTGGGGGGAAGGGTAATTGTTTGCGTCCGTGTAGTAATATTTATCAATTTCTTTGAACGCCATTTATTTGAGCAATTTCATACAATATTTCTATATATTTTTTCAATTTATAGAAATTAATTACATCCCAGCAATTGAATTCTTATCAATCAACTGAATATTTGTACATAAGTCACATTCTAAAAAATAACATGAAAAACCATTCTTTAAATAGAATATTAATCTTAAATTTTGCTTTGTTATTTTAATCGAGTACTAGCTCCTTCTATGTGATTTTAATTAATAATTTTGTGATTTTAATTAATAATATTTTTATAATCTTTTTACAATATTTTGGGTTTTTCCTTTCATTCTTATGTTTAATTTTTTTACATATCACAATCTACATACCCTAAATTTGCTTTCATCTCTCTTCTTCTTTCATCATTAGCATTAATGGTCAGGTTTCATTAAATCTCTTTTTTCAAAATTTTCAAATTATTGTTATATTTAACCATTTTTATTTGGATTTTCACTATACTCATATTATTCGTCAGTTGATAAATATATTTAGATCTGTATAGGTTTCAAGTTCGAAATCCGATTCCACAGAAGAACCGTCGTATAAGGGGGGAGGTCTATTGCACGTCAAAACCGTCAGGCCAGACATCCACCAGCTCGTGCGGTGTGGTGTGTAGAGGAGGAGGGCAGCTCAGGTGTCTTCCTCGTCAACTCATCTCTTAAAATTACGAGGTCTGTCCCAAAACAGCCCTTTCTTTGCTTTAAAGTGGGACGCTCATACAGCTAAACTAAAATTAAAGAAATAAACGTGTTCAGCAGTGTTTCATTCAACATAATGTTTATATCTAAAGACGAAGGTTGTATCTTGCGTACAATATGTCAATCAGGATAACAGATAAACATAAGAAGCCTCCCGTCATGTTTTTATAATTTATACTTTTTAATAAATCTAGATTATAAAACGAAAACTTTAAACTACGTTTTCTTACGGCAGACGTCTTCCTTTTTTATAAATTCAGTACCATAAACCAAACTGATACCCATTTCCTTCAACAAAATAAAAATTAATAAAGAAAAGAAAAATGGAAGTACACTGTTTAGATATGGTATCCCACAAGGTATGCAGATTTGGATAGAACAAGCTATGACGAGTATTTATGATGCGCAACATGTTAGGTCCCCGAATGGAGTGTCACAGTCTAATTAAGTTGTGAAGCTTATATCAAAAAAAATTTCAAGAAATGTGAAAGAAAAACAAGTGAAAATTGAGAATCTATTTTCAATTTATTGAGATTTTGCAATATAATAAATTTATAAAATATCTGTCGTTCGAACAAATAACACGGTGTAGTCTGTAATAGAATTTCGCAACTGCCTTCTGCAAAGCATCTTTTCCAATTTACCTGACCTTGTTTTCAATTGCTGCTCTCAAATCGTCCAATGTTGAGGGCTGTGCGAGACCATATTTTGTCTTTCAGACATCCCCATAAAAAAAGTCACAATGACCAAGAACCGGCGAATAAGGTAGCCCTATATACCATTGGTCATTCTCATAATGGAATTCAACCCAATCAATCTATTGCAAAAGGGCTCCAGTGAGAAAATTGTTCTTCGTACAATTAGACTATGATGCTATTCAGGGACCCCACATGCTATACACCAAAACTGTTCTCTTGGCCTATTCTATCCAAAAATATAAACAGACACTCATACCTTGTGGGACTCCCTGCAAACATATTACAGAATTGTACAGAATGTTGCCAATATTACAAAATAAGATGTGAAATAACAGATATACAGTGAAGTAATTAATTGAATATTCCGACAAATACTCATTTACTTTTGTCATATGGACGCAACATCAAGCAAATTGATTCCATTGAAATTAATTCTGAAGCATAATAATTAAGTGAAAACTTTTTTCTATATTATATATTTGAAAATTTATTTTCTTTTCAATTAAAGAAAGTATAAAGTTTTAAATTCCAAACTAAATTTTTTAAAATGTATCAAATTCCAAACTAAAAACTGTCAGAAAATATTTGTAAGGAATTTATTAAACACAAACCACTGAAAATAAATTATACACTATTTGCAATCCCCTCTTCTTCTGGAAATCAAATTACAATTTACACTCAGCGCTACAAGAAAGATCCAAAAGATAAATTTTCCATTCAGTACTCTATTTGGAGGGATCACAGATTGTTTCAATGTCGACTAACTCGAAGCAGAAAGAAAAATTCTCGATTGTTCTTTTTTTTTTTTCAGCTTTCCTCGCCACTTTCTTCTTCCACCCATTCTTGTCGAATTTATCGGTTAACTGTTTCTCATTCAACAAAGCAAACTTACGGGTAAAATTAAGGAAAGTTTCGAATCTTTGGATATAAAAATCGTGTTTGGAATCAGTATTGTGGATTAGAGTCTTTTCTTTATTCTTCTTATTATTATTGTCTTTTGATCTTTTCGTGAGTGAACGGAAATGCTAATTAACAGAATCTTGAGATACTTTTGATAAATGACTAATTGCAATCGTTAAGAATAAAGAGTAAAAGACCGTGTTAATGATTTAAGCATTCAACACAAAGGAATTCGGAATAATGATTTTAGGCACAATGAAAATGATTTCTTTCTGGAAACTGAGTGCTTAAATAAAGGGTGCATTTTTGCAAAAAGCAAAATATGCAACAGTTATTGTAATAATATTTTTCATATTTTTCTGTTTTGATTTTTGGCTAATTATTCATTTAACAGTGCACTTTTTCAGTGTTGAGAACATTTCTCGTATTTCAATTAAGAATAATTAATTCTTTAATATGATCTATCAGAATTGTGTTGTTAGTACGTAATATTTTTTGATAGTAAGATGAATGCCAAGAATTCAACATCGTAAGGTAAAACATCTTAGCTTTCTTCTGGTTTCCTCAAGAAACAAAATCTAATAGACTGTAAAATATACTACATCATGTAAAAATACTTTAATACCGTAAAAATGTTTATTACAAAGCCGTTTTTATTATTTTTTGGTTTCTGAAACTTGAAACGTTGTTTCAAATAATTATCACTTAAACATTGCTAGCTGAAGTAGATAATTATATGCAATTGTTATATTTAACTTAAAGGAAATATGCTGTGAAATATAACATGTCAGAAATAAATGGCATAATTTTCTCACCAAAATCAATCCATAAATTTTAATATTTTATATTACATTAAAAATAGTACTACCAGCCATTACTATCTCCACCCAAACCATTAATTATAGTATTTTCATTAAAAAGTACACATATTTTAAGCACATAAAATTTCAAAAATTGTAAAAATATTCCAGCGATAACCTAATATATGAGATTAAATGCTAAATTAAACAAAATATCTAAAAATATGTTATAAATTTCCCCTATTTTCAATTTTAAGAAGTAAGTTAAGAATGATATTCTAGTAAATGTACAGACAGACTCTCATTAAAATTTGCATTTATTCTGGTGTTATAGCCGATAATAATTTTGTTTTTACACTTTTTTTCACTATAATAATTTTATAAATATTTATTTTAAAAAAATTGCGTTAAATCCAAAACAATTTTACATCAATTTTAAAATTATTTTAAAGGCATAATCATATTTCTAGACATATTGAAATTTTATGGAACATAAAAACAATCCATTGTAGTTTATGTATTTCAAAAAATAAGGAAAACTTCAAATGGTATATTTGTATGTTTTAACGATTCGACCAATATGCTTGCAATATAAGTAAAAAGCAATAATAATCGCATGTAATTTTCCACTTTAATGAAATCGTTGAGAAAAGTATAGTCTTGGTGTTAGAAATCTCATGTACAAAGAAAATTTCGGAGCAAAATAAAGATGATTTTTGATAGCACGAGCTAAAATATTATCTGTAAAGCAAATTTTAACAACTAATAATTTTGAGATATTAATGAAAAAATAGCATATGAAAAGTTAGGTTTCTACTCTTTCTCTGTGATGACATCTATAAATCAAAACAAGTTAGTTTTATTTTTCATTTTAAAATTATTTTCAGAATTCAGAATATCTACACACGCCAAAAAACTATCTAGTAACCGAATTTTGTTTTACATTATTTTATTTCTTTGCCACGTCAAAAAACATTTTGGCTTTAAGAAAGAGTATAAAACGAAATGTAACTTCTTATCATTTGATATATTTTGTATGTAAGAAATAGAGCTAGTTTTTGTTCCAAACCTTTTAGGAAAGCATAAAAAATGGAAGAAGAAAACCTTGCCAATATATATTTCAGCTCGAGAAATATTCTGCTTCATACTTCTGTTTCATGGGTTCATATTCAGATACCAGAATTTTTGAGAGAAATATCTAAATACAGAAGAACATCTCGTGTTTGGGTCTTTTTAGAATTTCTCTGCTGAGCGTTTATTTCCACAGAACTAAAGCAATACTGGATATCTATGAAATATAAGTCAGTCAGAATAAAAAGTAGAAGAAATCTTTTAATTTACTTCCAACTGCGTTTACCCGTATGAAGTTTCAGGGAAAGGGCTTTGATTGGTCTTTAAATGACAGGTGTCAGAAAGTTTTAAGCGAAGGGAGAAAAATATAATTTTCATTTCCATTTCCTAAAGGAGACTTTCTGGTAGCTTAAGAAATATTTCATCAAAAGTTTCTAAAAGTAATGAATTGTAGAATATTTGACGTTAGCAGGCGATAGGTAAAGAAAATGTTTCTGTCGATTTTAATGCAACATCTAGTTCTCCTTTTTTGCATTGAAGAGGGAAGTTCAGAGAGCTCATCTCTTCAATTCTGAATTCCATTAAATTCTTTTTTTTTGAGTTGGCAGATATTTGAAATTTCTTAACGTTGCCCTCCATATCAAGCTATATTACTTTGGCAACAGTGAATCATAAGAAAACTTCTTTCTCTTTTATAATTATAAAAATTGTGAATGCAACTATGTTATTAAAGAAAAATGACTATATTTATATAGAGCGAGTATTAGCTATTAAAATTGATTGCAACAATATTAAAATTATAAATGTAGATTATAGAGTGTCACTATAGAGTAAATTTTCGAAATAATTACTAATCAAATGTGATATTTAATACCGTAATAATACGCATATGAATTTCTATAAATATCGAAGCCTGTAAGGTATTGACGCTCTAAAAACCTGACCGTTTACCTAGAGCTACTTGTACAAATTCACTAGGTATAAATACAGTTTTGAGAAGTGGATTTGGAGATATTCTGCTGTAACCACTGAAAATATAACCCTACAAAAATTATTTTAGAATCTTTGACAATTTTAAACATTATTTCTACAAATTCGAATTAATTTTCGATTTTTTTAAAAGAAATTTTTGGCAATCTTCTTGCAATGCTCGTTTTATTATTTTACATAAATGCGAAACATTTTCATGGTTTCTTCAACTAATTAAGCTTGAATTTCTTCGATTTTTAATAGATAAAAATTAAAAGTTCTCATATTGTCTCATCTGCTTAAATAATGAATCAGAAACTGAATTATTCTATCTTGAATGAAAATATGGAATCAAAGATAAGTGTATAACTGAATTAAGTAAATGATTGTAAAAATAAATGTATAAGTGAATAATTGAATTAAAATATGTAATTAAAGTAAAAAAATAAATGCAATATGTACAGCATAAAAATATGTTTTTTGAACGGCTGAATTTTTTTTATTTAAAGTCAGTAAGATCTTATTGCACTGCTAAGACTCCGTTCTTCGATTCCATACAATTTAACATTCATTCAAAACTATCTGAAAATCATTTGATGAATCTAACAACCTCGTAGATTTCATAATTATTTAGAGATTGTATATCGTGAATTGAATCTTTTTCTAGATATTAGTAATTAAAATTTCGAAAATACTCTCCATATAAATATAGGATATCATATGAGTGCTAACAACTAACACAAAGACAAGACACACAACCTTCATTTGACATTAAGCGACAGATTATTGCTCTGCAGTGTACAGTTCTCAATTCAGGATCGTTAGGTGTCCAACCAAAGCTTCCACTTTCTTATCTTTATCTACTTGGGATATTATTTTGCTCCCCTAAATACGATCCAATCACTGTTTTCATCAAAAAAAGTGATCCTGGTCACATCCTTGGAGGATGAGTAAATGAATTCCTGCGCTCGAGAGGAGGCCATAAGGAAGCTTAAAGTGTTATGACAGACATTCCGTTGGAGGTAACTGCAATAATTTTCCGTTCTCACCATAAAACGCGATTAAGGCATAAAATAGAGGTGTAGACAGTATTTTTGATAAATGAACTGGAAGTTCTTTGCTTGTTTAGTAAAGGCTTCATTCCTTGACACCTGTAACTTGTATTAGTTAAGCTCGCATCAGAAATAGATGAAAATGTTTGTGATTATGAAATGCAGGTAATGCTATGCATACATTTTCTTATTCACGTCTGGAAATAAGAAAAGTATTCTTAAATAAGAAGTATTAGAAAAACATAATCCTAAAAAATTTGTTTTAATTTCAATTTAAAATTCAATAGAAATATCTACGAAGATAAAGCAAATATAACATGACATAAAGAAATAATGATTGTGAAATCCATTGAGCTCTTATGTCTTTACAAATGAGCATGGCATAAAAATTTTGAGAAAGGTATACCTTTTTTATATGAGCCCAGAATTTGTTCCTAAATAACCTGGAAGTAGGTCTAAAAAAAAGACTTCATTATAGACTAAAATTTTAGCAATTGACTGGAAAAACTATACTATCTAATACTTTTATGCAATTGAAATGTATGCCTTGATGAGAGTTAAATGGATAGAAAAATATTTAGATGTTGCGGAGGGTTTAAATTTCCAAACATCGTGTTGATGTTTCCCATATTTACGAAACAGCCTTAAGTATTGTTCGTAAACTAATTAAAAGACGGTCACTTTCGACAATTCCATCGCATTAAGAGGTGAGAAATGGAATAATGGGCGTATTTTCGGTATTCGCCTTTGATTTTGCTTTTCCCCATTAGATACCATTTAGTTCAATTTTTTTCCTCGCTTACGCTAATTCTTAAAATATTGTTTTAAAAATTCAAAAGCATATAAAAAGGATTTAATTTAGTATAAAAAAGATCATTACTATTTTGTAAAAACGTAATTACCTAATTTTAAGAAAGAGGATTTACATTTACTCTTCATAATTTAATGTTTATGTCTTTTCCATTAAATAAAAATTGCACTGAAATATTTACTGCGCATTAGTACATTTATCTTTTTTGGATTATTAATTATTGTAAGTATCTAAAACTGCGACTCTTCATTGTTAATTGTACATATCTACTTCTTTCGTCTTTCATTTTCAGCCATATTTTAACGAATTTAACCCATCCAATGCATTGGCAAAAGCGCGGAGGATTTTAAGTTCCGTTATCGAACAGTAAACCATTATTACGAATATTCAATGCAGCTTTCTGTTTAGTTAATTTTTTGAAAAGAAAGACTGATATGTAGGATTCTTAATGATTGTTGAACGTTATCTATATTTATAAACCTAAAACTTCGAGACAAACTTGGCAATTTTGGCAAAAAAAGGCAAGAATTATGGCCTAATTTGAATTATTCAAGATTCGTCTAAAGAATTCTTTTTGATTTCCAACTACATATAGCGAGACCAGCAAAAAAGTATTAGTTCTAAACTTTAAAGGCCAATCGGTTAGTTCTAACACTTAAGACAGCTTTGAGGTTTGCTATTATTTATTTAATGATTTGTGGCTTCCATCTCCACGATGTTTCTTTATTTCTGTGGAATGAAGGTTATTCTATATTTCTGGGCTTATTTATTTCTTAAAGAAGGATTATTCACTATCTGGTATTTCAAATTTTTTTCAGAGTACACAAACATGATAGCTTGCTCAAAAATATTATGAACAATTGGAGATGATCAGCTGCCATAAAGAAATGAGTGAATAGAAAATAATTTCAACAGAGAACCAGGTTAAACATTTGAAATCTTTACTAAAAGGATTTTGAAATAAACCTTTCTTACCTAAAAGCTTAGTTTCAATTTTTCATGGCAATTTTTAAGGATAGTTCACGTTCTGTAATGCTGTCTTTCTAGTACTTGGCCTCCGATTGAAAGAAAATATATAAGAAAATATGAATCCGCATATTTATCAATTCGGAATCCCAGAATTTTTCAAAAGAATACGCAATCCCGTCCATATATAGATAACAATGATAACAAATGTGCCTTCAGTTTCACGAAAAAGCAATCATACAAACAGAAATTTATTTTCCTGTTGCAGAAGAAGGCTTAAAGTTCCGTGTCTGAAAGAAAAACAATCCATTTCTGTGGAAATAACGCGAGTCTCAAGCATACAACGTTACGTGCGAGAAATGCCTATTCTTCTCCTGCCAGCAAAGTTTGTTTTCATACTGCAAAAGGTTACAAATATATCTATCGAAAACTTTGTTTTCCCTAACGTTGCAACCAGGAATTTTTAACATGATTTTCCACCCAAAATTTCGTTTTTCTTTCTATTCACACAGAGCTAGCTCGTGACACGTCCCCCCCCCCGCTCCGCTAAAGCCAAGATTCAACGCAAGAAAAACTGTTTGAGAGATAAAAAAATTGGATTTGAGCCTCAATATTTCCGTCCATAAGAAATGATTTGCCCTCACAGAAGATCAGCATTGAACTGGAAATTCAAAACAATTTTATTTTGCCAATTCTGACATTTTTCTGAGTTTGTGTATTTCCGAAGTAAAACATGAGGTAATTTTTTTAATACAGATTGCCTAAATTTTGAGGGTTTTTTTTCTGTTTTGGATTGATAACTTTTTGAAGGAGATGAAAACTAATTGAAACTTAAAAATTGAAATTAAACATTAAAACCATTTTCTGGTTACAAAAGAAATAGATTTGAAATTTAGAAAAAATATCTACCATTTAGGAGAAAAAATAATTCTTTACTTCGACAAGTTTTTAATCTCTTGCAATGATTCCATGATGCTAGGAGTTTTGCTTTCATTATATTTTAAAAAGGTAGACTTATTTTGTTGGATCCTTATTCTATTAAATTAAACATTAAAAATTTGTGAAAAAACAATAGTTGCAAATTTAATCGCCTTTATCATTTGAGTGTTCACATTCCGACATCCCTTATCAGAAAAAAAATAAGTCAAGTCTAATCTCTACACCAAAATATCATAATAGGACAAAATGATGATGTTATATATCATCGTTGAACGAAAGGAAAGGTGCATTTGTTTCTGAAGGTAAAGCTGAGGCATTTGATTTCTGGTTCATCTAACGATGATATTCCCACTCTCGCTTGCACAATTCCTTTGTACAGGGTGATTCTTTCACACACCTCACAGATGGAACACAGGGTATAGAACTGCGAAATGACGAAATCAGAACTGGAACACGAAATGCCCAGATCTCGGGGAAGACACACTACCCCTAAGCCAGCACACCGGCTTGTGATATTTTTGTGAAATATTTCATTAAAATTGAGCTGCTTTTAATAAATTATTTCAGAAATTTTCAATGCAACAGAACAAGCTCTTTTTCTATGTGACAGGAAATTTTAATGCCTGGGTGCTAGCATAGGGGAAAGTTGCGCCAGCGAGTGCATGAATGTTATCTACATATAAACTAGAAGTCAGACTTCTGTCCTCAGATGCTCAGGGGTCTTTACTCTCAGAAGCAACTGCAACCCCTTTCCGTGGTAAGGCGGATGCGACATGATTATCATCAGGAAATTTTAGTCTAAAAAATGCGAAATTTCTTTAAAATTTAATTTTATAATTTGAATAACGATATTTTATTCTTCATCATCGGCACTAAGGAATTTTTTAAAATAATTAAGGATAAAAGTTTTTGAAAGATTTTTAATGAAATTTCATCCTCCAAAATTCTGACTATTTTATATTAGCATTCCCGACAGAAGTATTATACTTTTTTATAAACTTCTTACTTAAAGCATAAAAAGTTTCGCCTGCTTTAGTAAAATTCCCTCAAAACCTCTTTTCTAATATATTGTCCAATGATAATCTATGCTCCCTCAAAACAATTTTTGTTCATCAAAGTTTAAATAAGGAATAACTAAGTTTCTTCACGGTTTTTGAGTTTGTGGAACAACCTATGTAAAGAATATTCGAAAAAAAACATGTTTTCCTTTCATTCCGGAATTCTTTTCAAGAAAATATTTCACGTTTTTGAAAGAATCAATTTTTTTATGGATTCTGAAAATTATTGATTGCACATAAGCTCTTTTT
>JAPMOQ010050593.1:0-21852 GCA_026543055.1 Argiope trifasciata
TATATATATATATATATATATATATATATATATATATATATACACACACTGAAGTGACAAAAGTCATGGGATAGCAATATGCAAATATACAGATGGCAGTAGTATCGCAGCGAAAAAGTATAAATGCGCAGTTCGTTTCCCAGAGCTTTCATTTGTGTTCAAGTTATTCATGTGAACAGGTTTTTCGTGATTTATGGCGGCACGACGAGAATTAACAGACTTTGAACGTGGAATGTTAGTTGGAGCTAGACGCATGGGTCATTCCATTGCGGATATCGTTAGTGAATTCAACATTCCGAGATCCACAGTATCAAGAGTGTGCCGAGAGTATGAAAATTCAGGCATCCCATCCCATCATGGACAGCGCAGTGGGCGACCACCTGCACTTAACGACCGAGACCGCCGACGTCTGTGTAGAATGGTCAATGTTAATAGACACGCAACACTTCGTAAAATAACTGCAGGAATCAATGTGGGACGTACGAGGGACGTATCCGATAGGACTGTGCGGCGAAATTTGTCTTCCTTGGGCTATGACAGCAGAAGACCGACTCGAGTGCCTATACTGACAGCACGACATCGCCTGCAGCGACTCTCCTGGGCTCGTGAGCATATCGACTGGTCCCTAGACCAGTGGAAAACTGTGGCGTGGTCAGATGAGTAAGGATTTTAGTTGTTACGAGCCGATGGTAGAGTTCGAGTGTGACGCAGACCCCAAGAAGCCATGGACCCAATCTGTCAGCAAGGCACTGTTCAAGCTGGTGGTGGCTGCATAATGGTGTGGGCTGTTTTTACATGGCATGGACTCGGTCCTCTGGTGCAACTGAACCGATCATTGACTGGAAATGGCTATGTTCAGCTGCTTGCAGATCACTTGCAGCCATTCATGGACTTCACGTACCCACACAACGATGGGATTTTTATGGATGACAATGCGCCATGTCACCGGGCCAGAACTGTTCGCGATTGGTTTGAAGAACATTCCGGACAATTCCAGCGCATGATCTGGCCACCTAGATCGCCCGATATGAATCCCATCGATCATTTATGGGACATCATCGAAAGGTCCGTTCGTGCCCAAACTCCTGCACCATCCACACTTTCACAATTATGGACGTCTATACAGACAGCATGGCTCAATATTCCTGCAGAGGACTTCCAACGAGTAAACTCCATGACACGTCGAGTTGTTGCACTTCGCCGGGCAAAAGGAGGACCGACACGATATTAACAGTCATCCCTTGACTTTTGTCACTCTTGCATCACTTGAAATTGATATTGAAATTGAAACACATGAATTTGGAATTAGTAAACAATCTGCTTGATTTATCTCCTCTCGTTTGTTTATGCAGCTCGATTTGGCTAATTTCTGGATTTTAGATCTATTTAGTGACGAACGTTTGGGAACATATTTTTTGTTGAAGCAATCAACACAATATACATTTGTACAATCGAAATATCATTTGTAGGCTCACTTAATCAGTAGAAAAATTACTGTTTGCACTGGAAAATTTCCATTATATAAAATTTACATTAATCAGCATCAATAATAATAATTTTATTTTGTATGTGTGAGATCAACTCTGAATAGTATGTGTGGTTTGCTGCAGAAAAAATGGTAAGCACGCTGAATGATATCATTCTGTGCAGATTATTCATTTAATGAAAAGAAAAAAATTAGCCCTCTCACAAAGTATTTTTGATTTCATTTCCCTCACAATGACAGACATAAATCATAATAATTATATTTTGTTTCATATATGTGCGAGTAATTAGGAGTGGGATGTGCCGTTTGTCATTTACAGTTTGAATTTTGTCAACTATCAGTTTTAAAATAAACCTTCGATGAAATGCAAGCAATAGGAAACGAACAGTCGAAAATTCATTTTTATATTATAACATGATTTTACTATGCCTACAATTATACCGTAAGTGAAAGAACTACAGTGGGTAAAAAAAGTTTCCGTACGGTCACTAAATTTAAGAATAAATTAGCATAATTTGTAAAATATTGCATTTTTTCTTTAAATACTGCCTATATGTGTTTAGTATAAGTCTATAGAAAGATATTTTTGTAAATTTTCATTTTTAAAAAACGAGAAGAGCATATTAATTGCATATCTAAGGTAAATTGAAAATTGCAGTGCAAAAAAAGTTTCCGTACGCTTCATACAAATTCTTTCTGAAGTCTTTAAAACAGGCCCGCAATAAATCTTTGACGTCAGAAAGTTAATCACTGATAAGAAAACAACATTTCGACAATTGGTGAGTTAAATTTGTTCTTGATCGTCTCAAAATGGAAGTTCCCAGAGCTATTCGGGAATTAGTGATTAAATTGCGAAATGATGGATTATCCATGAAAAGAATTAGTGAAAGGATTAAAAAATCGAAGTCTACTGTGCAATATATCATTGAAAGATATCGCAAACTTCATTCACTTGAGAATAGAGATCGATCTGGGAGGCCTTCAAAATTAAATCGCATGCATAAAAGAAACATCTTACGCAAAGTTCAAGAAAATCCATGAATTAGTGCACCGAAGTTGGCAGCTGATTTAATGGTTAGTTACAACATTAAAGTCTCAACTCAAACCGTGAGAAATGTCATTAAAAAAAGTGGTTGTCATGGACGTGCGGCCCGGAAGAAACCCTAAATAAGTTTGTACAACAGGAAAAAGCGGCTCGAGTTTGCAAAGAAGCATGTAAGCAAGCCATTATCTTTTTGGGAATTCATTCTTTTTAGCGATGAATCAAAATTTAACATTCATGGGTCAGATGGCCGAGTTATGGTGTGGAGAAAACCAAACGAACAAAGGCTAACTAAGAATTTATGCGGAACTGTGAAGCACGGTGGTGGTGGTGCTATGGTGGGGGGAGGGTGTATGAGTGCTTCTGGAGTTGGAAATTTGCAGTTCATCGAGAGAAATATGGATCGATATGGATATCTGGATATTCTTAAACAAAATGTGTTATCCAGTGCAGAGAAACTATCTCTTGGAACTGGATTTACTTTTCAGCAGGACAACGATCCTAAACACACCTCTAAGATTTGCCAAGAGTAATACCTTTACCATGTTAAGCAACACATTCATAGCCCTCCCCAGTCACCCGATTTAAACCCCATTGAACATTTGTGGGAAGAAATTGGCCGACAACTTAAAAAATAGGACATAAAAGACAAAGTTGAGCTCAAAAGGGCCATTAGTAGTATTTGGTGTAATTTTCTCCAGAAACAAAAAAAAACTTGTAGGGGTAATGCCTCAACGTCTAAAAGAGGTGATATAGGCCAAAGGAGGGCCCACTGATCATTAAATGTATATTTGTTAAATGTATTTTGCATTCTTGTAAACTTTTTTCGTGTGCTAGGGCACCGTACGGAGACTTTTTTGTTCCATGTTTACGGCGTTTTTTGAGTTTTTAAGATTTATTATTTAATTTTGTCAGTATTATCCTCCTTTTAATGTGAATAAATATTAAATAATATTAGTTTTAACTCATTTTTAAGTTTTCATTTTTATCATTATGAATTTTGTGTGACAAATCAAGCTTTGATTTGCATTCGTATCTGCGTACGGAGACTTTTTTTACCCACTGTAAGTATTCAAAGTTTTATCCCAATCGGATGAGCGATGCATAAGACATACAGACAATCATTCATTTTTAATTATGCAGGTTATTTATTTTATTTATATTGCTTTTGAACTCAGAGAATAACTAGATTTTTGAATAATATATTTAATGGTACGTTTTAATAAAGTAAGTTTTTTCTGATATTCTTTTTACCTAATAAAGACGTTTCGGGTACTTTGGATCAGGAGATGAAATATTTATTATAAGCTGGCGTTAAAAGTTGTTGAATCATTGAAGAATTGATTTTCCCAATTTAGTCTATTGAAATATTATTTGAAAATGTACCATAATCTAAAGGCCATAATTTTACTTTAAAACTGAAAAAAATTACATATTTTTTTTAATTAAAGGAATAATTGCTCTTCGATAAAACATTGTTTATATTTTTTAAAATCTGATCTTGTTTTAAATTTCTAAACAAAGTTAAAACATTGGAACTGATCTGGAATTATTTTAACTAGATGATTAAATTAATTATCTTTTTAAAATTTTCTACAAGCATCTTGTAAAACAGCAGTTTTGTGCTTCTCTGCATATCTTTATGTCTTGATTTAATTCGATTGATTTCCTGATTCCTTGTTGGTTGATTTCTTTAATATGACTTCTTGATTTAAAGTATTTTAATTATTAATTGATCAATTTTCTATATTTTTTTCTTGATTTCTTGATATCTTTTTTCTTGATACAAATTGACTGATTAATTGATTTATTGATATCTTATTTTATTGATTTAAACTCATTAATTTCTTTATTTCTGATTGATTTGCTTCTAATTTAAAGGTATTGCCGTAAGGATTGAGTTGAAGTTTCCGGAAGAAGAAGCAATACATTTAAGGAATAATTTTTTAAAATGCTTTTTTTTTCTCTTTATCTTTTTTATGGAATAAGTTTACGGAACATATGACAGAAATCGGTGCATATTTCGAGTTCGAGCAATCAATTAAGCTATGTCATTTCGTTATTAACAAAATTTAATATATATATATCTATATATATATATATATATTCTATGATCTTTTAAAGCATTTAAACAAATTAAATTAAAAAAAATATGTGATTAAATATTTTTAACCAACAAAAAATATCCACAATTTTAATTAAGTTGGTATGAAATAATAGCATTGGAATTTCACATCCGACAGATATATAGAACAAGTTGATAAATATGCAATTATATTTTTGTTATGTCTCAATGTTTATTATGTTTCAAATTACTCAATTATTATTATCGTATTTGATAATGTCCCTTTATTTTAATTATGTAATAAATGGGAGGTAGAGGATATCATTCCAATTACTCTGCATTTGATACATTATTGTGTTAATTAAAAATTAACTGTAAAAAAAGAAACAACCTTTCCACCTCGTTGGCGAGTATCTTTTAGTGATAAGAAATTCTTTCTATCAACCACGTAACACACAAGAAATTAATTATGAACGAACATACTAACAGTCTTGCTCTTACCCCTCCCTTGTGATCCTCGAACACGTACCATGAGAAAGAAAACAAGTTCTTTTGGGGCCGAGAAAAAATAATTCGTTCTCCGAAGACTCCCATTTTCCTTGCTGAACTTTACGGCTCTATTAGATCGAGTGAATGACACAATTTTGTTCCAAATGACTCATTTTTGCGACTCAGCCGATGGAATTTTTCTGCTTCCGACGGGAAGGGAAGGGGGCAAAAGGCAGTTAAAATTTCCGCGCATTGATTTCCCATCTCGTTCCAGGTATGAGTAATCAGGAATTTGCAATTCAAATGAGAAGGTTCGCAAGAATTGCTGAATCTTACCTCGAATAACGGTAGTAAGTCTCACGATTAAGAGGGAGAACGAAATTTTTTTTCTTTTCTTCTTCTTCCTCTTTTCCTTGTTTGTTCTCTTGCGAAACACAAACCTTGTTTGAACTTTCTTTCTTCAGTTAATTTAACGTTCGAGAACGAGAGAAACATTGTATCTGGCTTCTGGACAAACTCGATGTATCAAAGTTCAAAGAAACAAAAATTGACAGAATAATATTAAATTATGGCTTCAGGTGAGAAATTTCTTTTATAATTAAAGATAGTAATTGATAATTTATGTTTCTTATTATTCTGCCGAAGCTTGGCCCCACATCTGGTAGCTACCGCAAGTAACTTTTAGAGAAACCACAAATTCACTGTAGATCCCTCTCTCTGTATGCAGGGTAAGTTTGATCAATTCTGATAAACGAAAAAGGTTGATAGAAGAGCTCATGGGAATCATGAAACGTTATAATAACCCTGGCCCATCTCCAACTGTTTGCAATTTATAAATTGACTTTGCTCACAATCGGGAAAAATTCAAATTCAACAAATTTGGGAGCACTTCCTGACTTAAAATAAGCACATCTTTACGAAAGATCAGTTAAAATTCTTTAAGATGACATCGGTGACATGGAAATGTATGCTGTGAATAATCAAAATTTTTAATTCTGAATATCTAAAAAAACAGTACAATTGGCCAAATTTACTAAAAACTTGTCAATATTATCGGCTTTAGAATAAACCACTCTAAGCCATAATATTTTATTTCAGGCTAAATTAAGTTTTTCATTGGTAATAATCAAAAAATCAGTTCCTTTAAAAACTATTTTTTATTTCTATTTGATTTTTTCTATTCGTTTATCTGTATAATGGAATGTATGGTGTGAGAAGATGAACACTCACAATGATCAGTCCTTTAGTAGACGACACAGCACAGACGACGTTTATTTGCAAGACGAAGACGGGAAAGCACGAAAATAATAAATATTTACAGCACAATTATATACAGAAAACAACTATATATAGCCGAGGCGAACACACAGGACAGCCCACAGCAGCACTCCACCACCCACAATAGTAGTCTACACGCAGAAATTACGTAATGACAACGTTCACAGCTCACAAAGCTACTGGACAGAATTCAGCAGAAGAGGGAATCTTTCTGGGATTCTGTCTACACTCATGTAGGTCTTTCCCGAACGGCTGAAACTATTCCTCTGTTTCTTTTTTTTTTTCACTGCCAACTCACTGTTTCCCACAACGGGATCACTCAGTTCCAGACTGCTCCGTTCCAGAAGGCGATACAATGAGCTACAGCATACGACACATTCTTCTTCAAAATACGCCACACAGCAATTCAGCGCTCCTTCGTTGTTTCGGTATTCTCCCGGTGATTCCTCCGCTCAGGACTCCTCTTGAAGACCTCTCAGTTCAGGTCTTCCGATAGATCGCCACACCAGACTTCGACAGAAGACGGCACACAGTGATGCAGCACTCAGCGGATACTTCGGGATTATCTGAGCGACTCCGCCGTTCAGATCTTCTCCATTGAACTCACATACCAGACTTCGACAGAAGGCACAGCGATGGCACACAGCGAAATCAGCACTGAGTTGGTATTTCAGTATTCTCGCGGCAACACCTCCGCTCAAGATTTCTCGATTCTAGACCTCTCAATTCAGGTCTGCTCGGTCGACCACCACCGCAATTCATCGCTCCAACTTCAGATGACTCCTTATATAGCAGCGGAAGTTGGAGCTAAATTCTTCTGGACCAATCAGGATCATTCTGGGCATATCTCGTCTCCTAATGGACGGATCGGGAAAATTCTCGATGTTTGGGCATTATTAATTTTGTAGCCAAAAATGCCAAATTCGTCGCCAAGTCGCCAAATGGCTGACAAATTTACCACCTTGCCCTGGGATTATTGATGTGACACCCGCGCACCATTCAATTCAGATGACTGTAAATCGGACTTCTTAACGATGGCATATGCAAATAACATTTACGTTGCAAAATTACAGGTTAGTAGCATTAATTTTGGAAATTTTTACTGGAAATTTCGAAATTCTGATTAATTTAAATAAAATTATAGTTAAAAATTTCTACCTTCCAAAATATGAATATAATTTTGATAGCTTTAAAAAATGTCTGGTTAAGGGAATATCAATGCAGTCTCACAGACACACAAATATTTATCCTTATTATTGTTAGAAATATGTCTTAGATCTATAATTTTCTTTTTTGGTTAAATTCGTTTACGCTTCTGGATTATAGTCATGTTAAAGAGTCAATTTATGCACTTTTCTTGCAGTTTCTCAATGAGAAAAAGAGTCGGCCTTCTCTAATTTGGGCCTCACGCTATCTCTAACCTACTAGAAAAAGGTATGTACTTCCAGGGTAAAAGAGAGTTCTGAACAAAACAATTATACTTTTCAAATCAAAAAATATCTTACTGAAACAAATTATAAAATCTGTTTACTTATATCGTTCCTCAATTCTCTAAACTGAATTTAGCAAAATATTTTTGGCGCATGAATATTTTAATAAAATAAAAGTTTCACTTCTTTTGGGATTAAAATCTATGAAGTAATAAAGTTTTAAACAATATGTGATTCCTAAATGTTTTTATTTTCAGAGAATTAACATACGCTGTTTGCTTTAATTAAATTTTCATACTTTAAATCAATGCCAAATATTAATTTTAATGTGTACATTGTTTCGATTATTGTGTGAAAGATTAGGAAATCAAGAGATATTTGAATTATTTTTATTTCCTAATGCTTTCAACGCCAAGCATTACATATAAACATTTTATCGTTTCTCCTACTTAGGTTTAATTTATTATTGCACAGATTTTTTTATGATAAAATTGATGAGCTATATTTTATATACGGTATTCACATCGAACCGCCGTTGCCTAGTGGTAAGGTCTTCTCACTTCGAAGTCGAAGAGCTTCAGTTTCTTAACCCGCTTCCACTGAAGAGCCATCGTGTAATTTAGGCTGGTACATGTTAAAACTGTCCGAACCTAACGTCCTCCCGCTGGTGTGTGAAGATTTAAGTGCCAGCTTAGATGCCATCCTATTCATCAAACCTGTGTTTAAAATTACGAGACTCGTCTTAAAAGAGCCTTAGTGGCGTGATGAAACGTTACATTAATAAAGCTTACTTAAACTCGGAATTCATATCTTATTCATTTCATAGAAGGAACTAACCAACTAATCTTATACTTGCTATAGGCTTGTGCATCAAACCTTGATACCTTATACATCAGTATATCTCCCAGAATCTGCAAATAGTTTACTAGATGCGATACCTAAAAGTTTATTATCCACCCTGCCAAAATCTATATCCAAATGTTTTTAACTTAGAGCCATATTTGTCATATATAAAATTATTTAATTTAGAAAATGAAATTCCTTGACAGCTTTTCATTTTTCTTTTACTACATCTGTTTCCAAAGAATGGATTGAGAAGAGTTATCAAACTGAATTCGATCAGTAATATGTCTTTCAGAACCTCGGGCTATGAATTATGTTTGTCATTGGAAGAAATAGCGGAAAAGTTTCAATTAAAACTGAGGAATCGAGGAAACACAGGAATCGAGGAAATACAAGAATCGAGAAATAAATAGTTACCTTCCCACTTATTTTCAGAAACGAAGAGATTTGAATCCGACTCTTTTATCTTCTGATTTTAAGTACTGAGTCAAACAATGGAGTTTTGCCCACAATCGCCATTAATAACCACTAACTCAAATTTTAAACTTTGCCCAAAGGAATTGTATATACAAATGCAAACTGATTACTCATTGACCATGCCTTTCTTAAAAAATTATCATGTTTCAAGGACATTGAAATAAAATGAACTAATTGCAAATAGAAATTTAAAATTCTATTAATTGAATGATTATTTTTTAGCTGGAATTATTAAGGGAAGTTTCACTTGCATTTTTTTGCAATCACATAATTTTAAATGGATTCTAGAGTAAAATATTTTAAGTATCAAAATTTAACTGATAATTTTTACTATTTTAGATGCACTGTATAATTTGCTTATTGACATGTAAGCCTGCTGACATTTCAACTAAAATTTGGAATTTAATTACAAATTGAAGTCATTGAACTTCAACTAATCCAGCTGAATTCTTTCTATAATTTAGCTTGCTTGCTGTACATTTTGTAAAAAAATTTAGTTGTGCATTGAAGTTTTAAATGTACTGTAGAATATTGTATTTTAAAAGTTTTGTAATATGAGAAAATTATTAAGAATCAATAAGTAATCTAACTTGCTGTAAAGAGAAAGCAAAATGATAAGAGACAAAAAGAGTGATATTTAATTTTCATACGTCCTGTTATGTTACCAGAAATATAAAGGGACAATAGTATTTAAAAATATGTGTTTAAAGATGTTTTCATTGCTTATTTCTTATGCTAATAATTAATTATAATTGCCGCAATAGCAAAAATTTAATTAAAACCTTGATTTAAGTAGAATCCAATTCAATATGAAATCAATGAAAGTGGTATCCAAAACTTTCCAACATACTCACCTTTATTGGCCTTATTCTTCTTCCACCACATAAAATTGTTGTTCTTAGATAAAGCATAAAATACCTTGCACGGCACTAATGAATGATAACCAGGAAATATAAATTTCTGTCTTGAATCTGAGGAATCGTGGAAATACAGGAATCGAGAAATAAATAGTTATCTTCCCACTTATTTTCAGAAACGAAGAGATTTGAATCGAACTCTTTTATTTTCTGATTTAAAGTACCGTCCAAAACAATGGATTTTTGCCCCCAATCGAATGAATTTTCCCTGAAACTATTCTGAGAATATGTATTTTGGAAGTCTTCTTTTTGGCTGTTTAACACTAAATTTTGGCACAAAACTTCAGTTGTAATCCCAAGATAACATGTTGAATTTCAATAGTTTAAGCCACTATATTTACATGCATTTATATATAATAAGCATATATATATATATATATATATATTAAAATTTAAAATATTGTAGATATTACCATATTAACCATCATCCGTGTATTATGATAATTATGATAGAAAAGCTTCAATTTTATTTAATTCTTAATTTAAATTCCAAAAATGAAATTTACCCATGGAAGCACATCCTTGCGTTTCAAATTTTATAAACTCCAGTTAAAAAATAGTCTTTTCTTGTAGAGCGGCAATAATCATTCGCCCACTTATTAATCTACACTTTTGTGTCATGATTCACTTACTATCACTGTTCTATTCCACTAACTCGAGCAGATTTACACTCATAGAGACACACGTAAAGAAAAAAATAGTATAAGAATCACGCTAGTAGTTTGTATCTGAATGCCAGGGGCACAAATAATGAAGCTACCGATTCAGAAGTTGAAAATCTATGTTTCATATTATATGACTAACGTTAACTTCTAAAGATAATTTAAAATTAATGTGATATGTTGGACTGTTGAATATTAAAAGATGATATTTTCCAACTCCAATATTGAATGGGAAAAATCATTAATTTATTATATATTAAGTTTGTTGACTGGAAACTGATTCATCCGGACATTAGCTACGTTATTGAATTTCAGTTAATTTACTTAGTTTCAGATAGATTATTTAAATATAATTTTCTGTATTTGATTCGATAAAGCATTTAAACTATGTTATTCTAATTCTTACATATATTATGTTAATTTTGTGTATGAAATTATCTAATGAAAGTTTGTTAAATATCATATCGTTATTAAAACCGAAAATGGGCTATTCATCTATCAACTAATTTCGTTTTATTGCAACTTCATTTTTAATTTGTCTTGTAAACTCCACAGGTAATAAACAAAGTATCCTTTTCTTTGTTTTTAAAGAAAGAAAAATCACATGATTACATATGAGATGAAACCAGGAAAATGGATTGAGTTTCAAGTAAAAAATGTAATTTATTTTTGCAAATTAAATTTTAAAAAATATTTTCAAAACATTGTCAAAATTTAAGAAACAGTTGTGCAAACATTAAATTAGAATCATTGGAACAATAATTTTATACAGTTTAAAACAGCATGGAATTCATTTTTGTGTAGTTAGGCTTTCAAATGCTATAGCCAAAATGCGTAAAAATTAACCTTAATTTTTCATTAATTCAAATTTTAAAAACGTACTCCGAAGTGCGTATTTCTATTTACCATATGTCGAAATCGGCAATTTAACATAATAACAATCTGCCCTCAGAGCATCAACCCTGGAAGCGGCGCGTACACACACTCATTTTTATAAGAAATATATATGAATTCTATAAATTATGACTGTAATATCTGTAAAACTAATTATTTAATGTTGTTGGTCTAAATTGTTGAAATATGACATTGTAATTATTTTTATTATGAAATCCATTTCTCATGTATTAACTAATTATTCGGGATCTACTTATTTTAAAAAATCCCGCTTTGAAGGCCAACGTAAGCTTGGGTTGCTACTTTATGTTTTTAGGAGGGTTTAGTTGGCTTAATGATAAGGTCTCAACTATAGGGTCTGCGGGCTCTTGGTTAGAAAGCAAATTTCACAACAGATCTGTCGTATAGGCGGTCCGAGTGCATGGTAAAGGGGGTCAAACAATGAAGAGAAAATTTTGAGTGCTGTAGAGGAGAGGATTGTCTACGCCTTATTATAAGATGTCTGTTCCAAAATAGAATTCTTGTAGCTTCAGAATAAGAAGCTAAACTAAAGTTTCAGAGCCTTGGTGTCATGGATTCGAAACTGAATTCCTAAAAAATATTGTCTTTGTATGGGAATTGTAAAAGTCTAATACACCAAGAGTTGAATATCGTTCTGCTTATTTGAAAACATACATTTTGAGTAGCATTGGCTCAGGTGTCATATTCAGCATCTGATAATGATTCAGAAATACAAGGTAAGCCCAAAATCTACCCTGTATCTACAAAACGGCGGAAGATTTTCTAACTTATTAAACTCGAATGTTAGCGTTATTTTTATAGGATTACGAATATGCAAGATAGGGACATGCCGCTAAGAAATTTGTTCCGCTAAGAAATTTAAGAAAAAGGCATCATATTCTTTTAAAATGATCTTATATCATCAATCAACTTGAAAATTAAAACGGCGGATGGTTGATAAGACCCAAACTAATGCTCTCTATTTCAAATTTTCTGAGTGAAATAGAATGTTCATGTGTGACTTCAGTGGATTTAGAGTAAACAATTTCATTTTTTTTTCCAATTTCAAATTTGTAGGATATGCGTTCAATTCACATCCTAATGATAACGTATTCATTATGTGCTACGGTTTCATCAAATAAGTCAATTTAAATATATTGAGCATAACAGTTTAGAGAATCAGGAGTCTTTTCAAGAATCATGCAAATAACTTCATTTTGATTTCAAATTTCTATCCTGATATTTCAGCATAGCTTAATATTTCGCTCAACAAATTTGATAAAATTGAGATAATAATCAGTTTTTTTGGCAACGTAACTGATAATTTTACGTTGCCAACAGTTAAGTAACTGCTTTTCTCTCTCAATTAATAAGTTTTTTTGCAGTACTTTAATGTAAAATAAATAGAGGGGAATGAATTTTACTACAAAAAGGGTATTTGTTCAAAAGAAAAGAATGAATTGTTCATTCACAAGAAAAAAAAATCAGGTTTTAAAATATTTTATGATAAGCTGTCATTTGATTCATCAGCTAGTAAATATTATTTATTTTTTTATACATGAAACATAAACATTCCATATACACAAATTTATGTTTTTCTTGGATTTTAATGAAAACCGTGGGCAGAAATGGTGGCTGTAATCGAAAACTTCTTGATTCTGCCAAAGTAAACAAATGCTTTATAGCTCTGGGGGTTTGGGGATGGGGAGCAGAAAAAGAAGGGAAAAAAGCGAAGAAGTATTTCAAGAAAGTTTATTGGCTATTTCTTAATGTAAAATGAAGGAATCATTCTTTCGTTTTGTTCGGATGTTGTCCCTAGTCCTAACCTCCCTTTCCCTCAATTCTTTAATTTCTTTCCTGTTCCAAAATATTCGGAAAAAGAAAAGTTATTTTTTCATTCGAAGATTCACAAAACAAATCTTATGAGACGTGATTTCATTCGCTTTTTTTTCTATTCGAAACTTGTATACTGAAGAGAATAATCAGGGAACTATCAGTAAATTGAATTCTTTGCAGTTAAAATAGAATTAATTCATTGGGCATTCGGTTCGCATCAAGGGGTAATAAAAGACGGAAAGGAAACTTATTTTTGGGCATGCTTCTTATCATTGAAATGTGAGCAGTCTCTTTTTGGGAATGAAACTGCATTTAATTCTTGGTGAAATATTTATTCATGAACGCACTTTGGCAAGATTTGATTGTATGTATTCATTCTTCATTTCGTTTGAAAACGATTGCTTTAGCACTTTTCCTGTAGAGTATAATGTATATTTATTTTATTTGGTTCTGGAGGAGCGATTTAAGATGTTATAAATATAAAAAAAAACTTTGCAATACGAAGAAATTTCGTATGCCATTATTTTTCTTTCAAAAACAGAATATGAATTGAGTATCAAAAAGGCATTTCCACATATTTTTGTTTCCTTTTTGTATAAATTGCTACTAATATGTCCACAGGCAGATTCATAAATTTTTGCAAACACTAGATCTTTATTCAGTATATCTTACAAGGAAATGGCATAAATGTTTGAAGGCAAGCTATAAAATGCTATAGATAAGGGACACATTTATTTTTTCAAAAATTAATCCGTTTTTCATCCTCTCTGTATAGCTATTTAGTAAAGTCAGTATTAAACAATATCTGCATTCTTTAGTTATCACTTATTTTATTCAAAATTATGCATGGAAAGATTATTTCCTGACCATTGGTTTGTTTTTGCAATTCTTGATTTTCTATTTTTAATGGTCTTATTCATTTAACCTCAAAAATATTATATTGACCAACTTTCCATATTTTCAATCAATCACATTCAGTGCTCATGCATAGATATTGTGTAAAAATAATCCAAATTTACAGAATGCGCAATTGTTTAAAATAATAATAAATTTAATTCAAAGAAAAAATTACTCTGATTTTCAAAAGTCGTAGGAAATCTAAAAATTCGGTTGTTAGACATCATAATCAATCGAGAGCAGAATGGTCTCTCAAAGGTATCTATCTCACTGGCTTTCTAATCTAATAAAGGTATTATCTACTTTCCGAACTTAAAAATATGCTTAGAGTTTTATTTTCAGAGTCCTCAGATAAAAGTAGCATTCTCATTAGACTACCAGTAAAGAATGTCGTAATTTTACACCACTGTCGAAAGGACTTGTTAGAAAGCGACATTTATCGTTTATTGTAGAGTGGAGATGGGGTGCCAACTTAAGTGTCATCCCTCATCATCTGACGGCTGTTCAAAATTACGAAATTCTTCCCAAAATAGCCCTAATATTGTTTTAAAATGGGACGTTAATATAACTAAAACTTATCGTTTGTTTAAAGATTAACTACGCATTGAGAACATTTTCTTCCTAACAGACTGAAATGCAAGCTTGACATATAAATACAATTGTAAACAGAAGATCACATACCAAATTTCCTTTATTTTTAACGCGGTATTTCTGCATTATTGCGTTTGTAGGTATGTAAGATTACAGACAGAGCAGATGATTAACCCTGTGACAGAAGTTGTTCAAAATGTTGAGCAGTCTACGTATAAGATTCTGTTATGCTACTTCTCGGATTGCAAGAATTTTTAGGATATCTAAAAAATTCTAAGAGTCCTAATTACGTTTCAGAGAGGTTTAAACAACCTTTGTTAGATCAGAAGTTTTAAATTTCTGAATTTTACTTTTGTTGGAAATCAAATGTAATATAATAAACAATATCTTAACTTGAATTGAGATGGAATAATTTCAAACAGTTAGATCTATAATTTAACGATACATAAATTTAGCATTATTGAAAATTAAATTAGAAAAAATATTGATTACCTCTGTATTGGGACACATATTAAAATATTAATTATTTACAATTAGTTTCATCTCGGAAAAGGGAAAAATGCGATTCATATTAGAGACCAATTATAATGATCGATTTGAAAGCAATAAGTTATTGACTTTGCCTCCACCCATAGTCATATTAGATAGTTTATCTCATAGAAAATGAAATAAAGTAATGAAAATTTGATCAAATAATGTATATGTTCTTACTTCTGTTTGCATTTGACTGTAAAGAAGTAGCTATACAACATGTAATCAATCCTTTAATAACATGATAGCCAAGCTTTGAATAGGACATCAGCAATCCTCATCCTGTTTCAATTAATTCGAGTAGAACCTAAGAACGATAAGTAATCTACTCTTAGAGATGAGTACATTATTCCATATTGTAGATGGTATGAGCCTCGTGTGATGAATAACAAAACAAAGGGTCTTCTCACTGGGGGAGTAGCTAGAAGAGGACACGCTATCTCCGCCCACCCCTCCATGTAATGATGATACGCCGCTCCTGGAGAGGGTCATTTGCGGGCGGGTGCGTGTCGTGTGCTGACTTTGAGGGATGAGCGATCAGAGAAATGGCGTGCATCGAACATACAACCCCTCCCTCATCACCCCAGGCTGCTTACAGAGATGAAAAAAAAAATGAGCGAAAAGAAATAGGAGAAAAACACTGACATCCTAGCGACGACGACAGTGGATTGAGTGGCCCTCGAGGGATGGGAATTGGATGGAACAACAGGTTGCTTATGATAAAGAAGAAAATGGTTTGCCTTTGATGGTATATCTGTCAAAGAAAATGTATTGAAATTAAACTGTAGCCATTTCTCTTTCGCAAGTATTTTATTTAATGTAATTTTTTTTTCTTGTGGTTGTCCCACTTTATTACTGTGCTATTTTCTTCAACGAAAGCTGTAATTTTTTTTTTAAGTTTAAGGACGGTTAAGAAGAAAACTTTTGAAACAACGACATGAAAAAATGACTAATGCTTGAAAGAATAATGTCTCATATCTGCAATGTCAGGCAAAAGAACAGAAATATATATTTATCCTGAGTAGTCTGATAAACGCTTGATTGTAAAATTTCACTTTTGCATATTTATAAAATTTGCAATATATGCATACATCGAAAGAGATTCATGTGTGTGTGTGTCATGAATATCAGAAAAGAGAGCATAAATCATTTTCCAAATAGAAATTTCTAAATTAACCCAAACTCTTGTTTCACCTTTAGTCATGATCACAAGTTCGTATTCTATATACATTAATCCATTTCTGATTGACAAAAAATAATTTAATTAATTTTTTATATATACAGAAACAATGCCATAAGTTATAGCGAATAAGGATATTTTTTGTGTATGAAATTTTGCTTATCTATTTTACATACCAGAAGGAAAGAAAACATATTTCTTTGCTGATATAAAACATGAATTGTACCATATCTTTATAATATAACTGAATTGAATTTTATAATTTCTTGTATATAAAATTTGATGGAATTATATTAAATTGCAATACGTGTATTTTTATAAAATATATTTTTAATTTTTTTCGTAACATCTTGTAACTGGCTATTATTAAATAATCAATCTACCTTGAAAATAAATAAGTAGTTAATAAAAATTATTTAAATGGCGAGAATTAGCTTCTTTATTATTAAATATTGCACCTGGCATTAAAAAAAAGCCCATGAATGTAATAAAAAAAACATGTAGAAATTCTGAAAGTCATTTTAAGAATAATATTGAATGCGAGGATTTCAGTTCTTTCGTTTCGTTTGTACAAAGCGATCAATGCATCTCTCATCTATCCAGACATTACTCATAAAGTAACATCTATGGCACCCATTAGATATTCTTCTTAAAGTAAATTCTGTGAAATGCATCAAATTCTAACTAAATTAAATTCTGTGGTATCCATCAGACATTCTTCATCAGAAAATTCCATCATATATATCAGATATTCACCATAAAGAAAATAATATCAAATTGTATTCATTCAGACATACGAAGTACGCATTAAAAAACCTATATATATGAGCCTTAAAATAAGAAATGGCGTAAAGAAAAAAATAATATTTTTGACGGAATCTATTGAAAATCATTTGAATAAAACTATATTTTATTTCCATTTGTGATTGGCGTTATTGTTTAACTTATCTTTAAGAAAGAAAATCAAAGTAAATGGCAGTTTTAAGCTCAAAAAATTATTTCTTTATATGCATTATTCAAAAAACCCTTTAATGTTTTTATTTAATTTTTGACTTACATAAAGATTTATATGGAATTATTTTCCATGTGATATTATAATAAATTCTAAGATTTTTAATAGGTAAATATTCATTTCAAGAAACAAAGCAATCAACTAGTCCTCTCAGCAAAGGGAAAATCCTTCCCATTGGTTATTGCAGTACACCATCTTCGCTTTCACCGTTTGGCTAGTGGACACAGACGGATAAAGCTACATTGTTGTCCAACGAATAATACCTGTTCTTATCAGTATAAAAGGGAGGCGGATAGGTTAAGCAAATATTTGGGATCCCGTTCGAATAGACTTATCGAACATAAAGACGAGTATCCTCCGATTGCGTGCAGATCGAGCATTCTCTTTTTTCAGAAGGCTCCATGTATCAGTCCTTGGTATCCATCTCTTTCAGGACCACGCCTTTCTTTGTACGAATCTTTCTAAGCGGAACTTTAGTCTCGGATTCAATGATAAATTACACTGAAGTTCCTGAAATTGAACTCAAATATTGATAAATCCTTTGGGAAAAAACTGGAGCTACGAACATCAAATTATTGTTGTCGAATGAATGATCAAATTAGAAATATTACCAATATTGTTTAACGTTGTTATCGTATCCCAAATTTATAAACTTTTTTTGTCTCAAAAAGTTTGTCCTCTAATCCTTTAATGATGGATCCGATGCTTTCTGGTGACTTTAATAGAAAAGACAGTAATTTCGTCTTTAAAAAGTTAAAATGATTGAAGCTTTTTAAGGTACAGATACATGGTGTATATTTTTGCGAATTCAGAATACACAAAATATTTCATAAATTGTATGCAAAGACGAATTACTTAAAAAAGATTTACTAACTTTATTCTTACTAGTATGTGCATGAAGATCATGAATTGCATAGTGTACGAGCATTTAATATTACAGTTTGTCCACTGTCTAATGTGCAAAAGAGAAAATATCTACACAAATAAATAATAAAATAAGAAACAAAAAGGAATGAATCGTAGGAGAATAGATACCTAATTTATAAAACTAAATAAACAACATGCATTACCTTAAAGTGTTATTAATTTTTAATTATTTCCTCTAAGTGTAATCCACCTAAGTCCCACAGGGCATACTTTTATTTGCTGAAACTTACCCCTAACAGTAAATTATTGAAAGTAAAACTTCAGGTTTATGAAATTCTGATTCGTAAAAGCAAGTGCAGAAGTCAATTATCTATTCTGTATATAATACCTAATTTATAAGTAGATAAACATGATAAAGTTAATAAAACTGATTCAGTAATCACTGAGTGTTTTTATTTTACTGTCAATGAAGAAGATACACACAATAAAATACGATTCTTTGATAGAAAAATCTCAATTAAAATAATAGATCAAAATAAGAATTTATGAAAAGGTAATTGCATTTGAAGATAAATAACAAAATTAATTTTTATTACCACAAGAAAGTTTTGAAATTAATAAAGGAGAAAATGCGCTTTTAGTAAATTCAATATTTCCCGATTTTCCTCATTATTTTTGTTATAATTTTAATTTTGAGATTTTACGAGCATTCATAAGTGGAAAATGATATCAAATTCTTAAATCGTAAATTTGACAAGAAGTCAATACATGCTTTTAAAACTTTAACTCAAAAAGTTTTTTAAAGCACACTGATTAAACCAAAAATTGCCAACTGTTGAATTATTTTTTTCTTAATGCAACAGCAAAAAGTTTTTATTCCTGGAATTGACTATCAGTACTACCAATAATCTATGTCAACAAAATTACACTACTACGACTTCGTAAATCTTTCAGTTTTCTAGACATCTACAAAAAAGTTTAACTGTTTTATTCTATAGTATATTCTCTTATGTATTGGCTAATTTTATCACTAAAGAAATAAAAAAATTTTAAAATGTATTGCCAAGAACAATTTAAAACAAGAAAAGAAACAAACATATTATCTTCATACGTCTAGAGAAATAAGAAATATTTTTTTTTAGTTTCTCTTTTAAACTGCAGTTTAAAAAGGTATTTAAGATTTTACTCAGGCCATCATTTAAAGGTTTACAATTTATTATCAAATGCATGACTTTAACAAAATGTAATTGAATCTAGCATTTTTTGTGTGTACCTAAAATTATACTTCATAATCCTTTTGGCCACTAAATCAATTGGTTTATAAATGTATTACTCAAAAAAATGGTTGAAAATTAAATATATGCTTTTTATAATATACAAATGTTTGTAATTTTTGTTGAAGAGCGTCAATATTTAAGAATCATGTGTTTTTAAAAATACTATTGTGCATTTGTTTGTGTCTTTCGGTGAAATGGTTTTCGGTAAAATGGTTTTCGGTGGGTGTCTTTTGGTTTGAGTACATATGTGTGCCTAGGCCGGTGACCTGGGCTAGGGGCATCGTGTCTCACCCTTGTTCTGGTTATTCCTGGTTTATGGCCTGGTTGCTCTCTATCTGTGAGGTATATGAAAGACCTCCCCTCCTCTGTAAAAGCGGGTTGTGCAAGTGAATGTTTGTATCATCTTCATATAAATTATAAATCAGACTTATGCCTTGGGGCCTTTACCCTCAGAAGTCACTGCACAGTCGACTTAAATCGCTAACAGTTTGTCAATGGACTTGTAAAGTGCCATAAGTAAAGTTCTTCCCTTCAAGAATTATTTACAGATGTACAGTAATAAATTTCCGTCGTACTTGGTAATAACAAATGTGGCTTGAAATGGTAAATTATTCTCTATATATTTCCTGGTAAAGAAGTAATTTTATAGGGACTGATGCTTTTTTCAGTATTGCTCACATTAGATAGAAAAAAATGATCATCTGATTTTTTTAGTAACAGGTTAGCTCTTTTTGAAAGTGGATTAGGGTTTGGGTGTGCCACGCCTATAATTTTCTTAAGTGATCTCACGCAATTCACGAAGAATAAAAGGTTTGGCCAACAGTATCTCATGTTTCGGAAGGATTCGTTTTGTGAGATATTTTTGATGTTAAATCTTACAAAACTAACATCAAATCCTTTAATAGTTTTCTAGAGAGATGTTTCTTTCTTTAATATTTAATATTCTATAGCTCAAATTATATAAATAAGAAATGGAAAATAATAAAACATGTGATTGCATTTTTATACTGCAAATAAATGTTTTTGATTGTCATCAGTAAAGTAAAATGAAATGGTGCCTTATTTCCTATTTAACAGCATTATTTTAAATGAGTGTAGTAAGACAAAAATATTATAATGATCAAAATATTTAGCTTTTAATTTCTCATGAATCTCCTTAATCTCTTCATTGAAAACAATCTAGTCATTGAATTGCTCATTAAATTAAAAATGTTTCGACTTATTTGATCTGTACTTGCGATTAGTCTTTTTATTCAGGTTATGTAATTATTCAGGAGTCAAAATAGTCTTTGATTAGTCTTTTTATTCAGGAGTCAAAATCCTCCCAAAAATATATAATATTTTTATTTGGGATTTTAACAACTCTATAATAGATTTGCATCATGCTTTCGATCTAATCGTTCATGGGGGAATATGTACAAAATATTCAGCTTTTTCATTACACCATAAAATTAAATATGAAACACGCTATGAATTTGCTAAATTCAAGAATAGCACATTGATCGAATTATTACTTTCTTTATTATTCTGAAGTACTTCTGAAATTTTATCAGAAGAAATTGACCCTTAAGCTATCTTAAATAAGAATAATGTATTTACATTACGATTGTCTTTTCATTGTTTTCAATAAACAGAATTTTAATTATGGCTTTAATAACCCCACATATGTGCACTGAACCCTTTCTTCATTATGACAATCCAAAACTCTTCAGTTAACCACTTAATGGTGTCACATTGTAATTACCAGAGCACTAGTATATTATAAAAGAAGGAAGACCTAGTTCTTGAGAAAAGAACAGAAATATAAAAAGTAAAAGCCTGTTTTGATATACTCAGGGACATAGAAATAGCACAAGTGCTCAAATCATCTACTAAAAATCCTGAAAAAGTAAAGCTAAAAACAAATAATCTCAGAACCGGGTGGAACAAATAATCTCTTGATCTGCGAAAAACTCCCATAGCTTCAGATTTATAACAGTGTGACAAACTTCAGAAATACTTTATCAAGGATCAACCATATTTATCTTTGTTCGCCCTATTTTATATTAGGTTGTTCGGAAAGTAATTTCGTTTTTTCC
>JAPMOQ010050604.1:0-10095 GCA_026543055.1 Argiope trifasciata
AATCTCATCAAATTCTTAAACTCAAAGCATTAGCTACCATTCCAATTTCTGTAAGCGCGCATGCATCTCTCAACTCTTCTGAAGGTGTTATAACATGTGGAGAGTTATTTCATACATCAATTGAAGAAATTACAAAAGACTTGAAGCCTGAAGAAGTGACACATGTACGCCGCATCTCAATTCGGCGGGATGGACAACTCCTCCCTACAAAGCACCTCGTTATTACCTTCCAAATGCCTACATTGCCTGAAACAGTTAAAATAGGATATATGAGATTAAAAGTGCGTCCTTTTATACCAAACCCTCTGAGATGCTTTCAATGCCAACGATTTGGGCACTCTAAAATCGCCTGCCGCGGGACACTTGTCTGTGCCCGTTGTGCGGAGAAAGGGCACGACAGTAAGCAGTGTGACGCGCCGGAAAAATGCGTAAACTGCAGTGGTGACCACACTTCGTTTTCTCGTTTATGCCCACGTTGGAAATTGGAAAAAGATATTATATCAATTAAAACTAAAGAACAAATTTCATACCCAGAGGCTAAACGTAAAATCATGGCAAAAACACCTGCACAGGGCGTTAGTTATTCAACTGCACTGAAACGATCATACTGTGAGAATTGTTCATGCAAAAATTGTTCAAAAGTTGTGACTCAAACAAATTCTCCGGTAAAACCATCTGATTCTGAAACTGATCCGTCCACAAACAGTGCTCCAGAAGTTAATGAACCTACAAAACGTAAATCAAAATCAAAATCTCAACGTTCACTTAAATTAAAACTTTCAAAGCGTGGACTTTCACAGCAAATGATATCGGAACGGCTTGCAACTAAGTTAAAAAAATCCAGTAATCAAAGTTCTGTGGCTTTGGGATTGGCTAACAAAGGTAGTGTCCAAAGAGACTTGACCTCTCTGTTTGGAGGCAAACCCAAAAATCCCGATCTTATTAAACTCCATCCATCTGAAGAGGATGAAGATGAACTCCAAATGAGTTGTGAAACTTCACCAACTCAATTTACTGATTCAGTTATCTTTCATTCAAAAAAACTCTCTTAATGGGTACTTTCCTTTCTTGGAATTGTCGCGGCATACGGTCAAAATTAAATGATATAAAGACCATTCTTAATACTTTTCATCCTATCTGTCTCTGTGTACAAGAAACGTTCTTGACACCCAATTTTCCAATAAAATTGCGCGGTTACAACAGTACTAGGAAAGATGCAGACACGGGAGTTCGCAATTCAGGTGGTGTCTGTATCTTCACATCTAATTTATATCCAGTTCAGTTCAGTTATATTAACGTCCCGTTTAAAGCAACACGAGGGCTATTTTGGGACGGACCTCGTAATTTTGAACCACAGTCAGATGACGAGGACGACAACTGAAGTGGCACCCCCCTCTCCACACCACACCACACCAGCGGGAGGACTTTGGCCTGACAGATTTAACGTGCAAGAGACCCCCTCACACGACGGATCTTCGGTGGAATCGAGTCTCGAACCTGAAACCCTCCGGTTCCGAAGCCGAGACTTTACCACCGGGCCACCGCGGCCCTCTAATTTATATCCAAGTACTCCTCTTACTCTACATTCATCTCTACAGACTGTGGCTGTGCAGGTTCACATAAGAACATTGGTCACAGTCTGTTGTGTCTATTTACCGCCTCATGATGCCCTCTGTCAGCAAGATCTCAATAACATGGTAGACCAGCTTCCTTCTCCTTTCATCTTACTCGGTGATTTTAACGGCCATAGTATTTTGTGGGGTTCAGAGAGTACAAATACTCGCGGGCAGCAGATAGAAAATTTCATTTCCAATAACTCTCTCTGCTTGCTCAATAATAATGAGAAAACCTATTTTCATGAACCCACACGTACATTCCACAGCCTTGATCTGGCAATATGTTCTCCAGAACTTCTGCCTTTTTTGTCCTTTGAAGTAAGCACTGACTTGTACAATAGTGACCATTTTCCTATTGCTGTCTGCCATGCTGATAGCAGCGGTGCGACTCTATGTCGTCCGAGATTCATATTAAATAGGGCAGACTGGACAGTATTTTCACATTTGGCTGATATCACAGAAAATATGGTCAAAACTGCAGACATTTCGGAAGCAGTTCAGCTCGTTGTTGAGATCATAAGAAATGCTGCAAATATGAGTATTCCAAAGACTTCTCCACGCCCACGAAAATTCCGTAGACCGTGGTGGAACAGAGACTGTCGCGATAGTCATAGGAATCAAAAAAGACTCTGGAATATATTTCGAAGGTACCCGACGACGGAGAACATGATAGTTTTTAAAAAGGCCAAGGCGCTGGCTCGTCGCATTCGGCGTCGTAGCCAAAGGGAATCATGGGTTCATTTTGTATCATCAATCACATCTAGGACGTCCAGTAAACTGTTATGGAAAAAAGTAAAGGCTGCTAATGGGATTTATCCAGAAGCTTCGATCCCTGTTCTAAAAATGGGAAATGAGGTACATTCCTCTCCCATAGATGTAGCTAATATTCTTGGTCAGGCATTCGCACGTGTTTCTGCAGTAGACTCTTATACTCCTGCCTTCCTGGCAAATAAGAATCGCGCAGAACGGTTGCAACTTCGTTTTAATGCTCAAAGCACCTTTCCTTATAACTCTGAATTCAAAATTTATGAACTGGAATTGGCCTTGTCTCATGTCCATGATACGAGCCCTGGACCAGATGGAATCACATATGGAATGCTTCGCCACTTGAATACCACTTCTCTTTCCAACCTGTTACTGCTTTTCAACAGAATCTGGACTGAACAGAAGTATCCTTCACAATGGCGAGAAGTTACTGTGATTCCAATCTTAAAACCCGGTAAAGAGTCGTCGAACCCTTTGAATTATAGACCGATTGCCTTAACGAATTGCCTTTGCAAGACCTTCGAGCGCATGGTCAATGCTCGTCTAATGTTCGAATTGGAAAAACAAGGATGTATCTCCCCGTTGCAGAGTGGGTTCCGTAGAGGCAGGTCTACTTTTGACAACTTCATATTACTGGAAACCGAAATCCGCAACACATTTGTTAGGAGGAATCATCTTGTTTCGATATTCTTCGATATTGAAAAGGCGTATGACCGTACATGGCGTTATGCTATACTTTCCACTCTTTTTAACTTAGGATTTAGAGGAAATCTGCCCATATTTTTGCAAAATTTCTTATCGTATAGAACATTTCGAGTTCGGGTCGCTAATATTTACTCCGATTCTTTTATCCAAGCTGAGGGAGTTCCGCAAGGGAGCGTCCTCAGTGTGACACTTTTTATAATTCACATGACTCAAGTTTTATCGGTTTTACCTTCATCTGTTAACGGAACGCTTTATGTAGACGATCTGCAAATATCCTGCCAAGGTAGTAATATCAGTCTAATTGAACGGCAATTACAAAAAGCAGTCAACAATCTGGTAGCTTGGTGCGATAAAAACGGCCATAGTATTTCTCCTGAGAAGAGTCAATGCGTCCATTTCTGCAGGAAGCGAAATATACATTTAGACCCTGTTATCTACATTCGACGCTCACCTATTCCAGTTGTGAACGAAATCCGATTTTTAGGAGTTATCTTTGATAGGAAACTGACCTTCTTACCGCACATCCTATACTTGCGTACGCAGTGTGAGAAGATGTTGAATATTTTAAAGGTACTTTCTAGAACATCTTGGGGTGCCGATCGGGTTTGCCTACTGCGAATTTATGAAGCACTAATCCTTTCTCGCATTGATTATGGCTGTATGGTGTATGGGTCAGCCAGATCTTCTGTTTTGCGTCGGTTGGATACCGTTCACCATTCTGCTTTACGGATCTGTTCTGGTGCATTTCGCACATCTCCTGTTGAGAGTTTGCATGTTATTTGTAACCAGCTATCTCTTTGTTTAAGGCGGCAAAAAATATCTGCCTTTTATTACTTCCGATCAAAATCTGTTCCAAGACATCCTATAAGCCAAATGACTTTGCCAGTTAGTTTGCGCAGAATTTATGATGCTCGGCCCTCTCACATTATGCCTTTCTGTGCGAGAGTCAAAAAGCTCTTAGAAGACTTGGACTTTGAAAATGTGGATATTAAATCTATTGATTATTGGTTCCCTCCTTGGGATATACCACAAATTACTTTTTTGAATCCCTTTACTGGATTTGATAAGTCATCAACAGCCCCTATTGTTTTTCAGCAGCTCTTTCTATATCATCGCAATCGGTATTCTTCTTTCATTCCAATTTACACGGATGGCTCAAAATCAGATAGACATGTTGGTAGTGGCGTAATTTTTTCATCTGATACATTTAGCTATCGTCTGCACAACTTTTCCTCAGTATTTACTGCTGAGGTATCTGCAATACTCTGTGCCTTAAAGAAAATTTCACTTTCTTCTGAAAGGAAATTTATTATTTATACCGATAGCATGAGCGCACTAGAAACACTTTCTCACTACCATAGCCGAATACATCCCACTGCTATCCGTATTCTATACACTGTACGTCTTTTAGAGAATGAGGGTGTAAAAATTATTTTTTGCTGGATTCCGAGTCATGTGGGCATCACTGGCAATGAAAAGGCGGATTCTGCGGCAAAATCAGCATCGGTTACTTTGAATCAAGGACTTCCGTATTCTGATGTGAAGAAGTCCTTCATTAATCACATTTTTATAGCTTGGCAGAACAAGTGGAATTTGCAGATAAATAAAAAATTACATGCTGTGAAAACCAAAATTTGGCTATGGTCTGTTCTTCCTATACGAGAGGTAGATGTCAAGTTGACCCGCCTCCGTATAGGACATACTCGCTTGACGCACAAGCATCTCATTTTTGGCGAAATGGCACCGGTGTGCCAGACGTGTCACGTAGATTTAACAATCAAGCACATTCTAATTGAATGTTCAAGTTTTAACTCGTATCGATTACACTTTTTTAATTCCTTATTATTAACTCAACAGGACTTGGTGGGTGAAGAACATCACCCAAACATTTTAAATTTTTGAAGGCCATTGGCTTTTACATACCTATTTAGCTATATTTTTTAATACTTACTCGCCAATTATTCATTGAATTTTTAACAATTTTTTTTTTGCGAAAACCATTTTTGAAACTCTTATTTGGAAATTTTAAACTTTTGAAAACATTTTACAACATATGAATATGTGCACTTTTACTGTATTTAAGACATTTTAATGTTTGATTCTTTGCATCTTGTAGAATTTCAAACCATATGCTTGGCGCAGTTTGGCCAGACATGGCTCTTGCGCCAGAAAAATCCAAACAACCAACAAACCAACCGCAACAGTTGATTGCTAATCATTAATATATGTATAGTGCAATGAACAAAGAATCGTAAGGCTACTATAATAATACGAGTTACTTGATTATCGGAGTTTGAAGTTTAAATATATATCTCTGAAAAGTTATAAAGCGAACAAGGAACACAGGTATTTAATTGAAAATTTTAGAAAGCATAACGCATGGTGACCCAGCTGGTCGCCAAAGGCGTCTAGTAAATAATAAAGCAGGGCCATTTCCTTTAGAACTAGAGAGAAGCTAGTAATAGTTTGTGCAAATAGTGTCAAGATGTTTTTCTCTTCTTGAAGTCAGTGTCTCAAGAGAAAGTTTCTTCATTTTCTTTGACTGTAAGCGAAAACTAATCACACTCCATCTCCACTATATTTAATTTTCCTACTTTTCTGTGGCTCATAGATTGCATTAAAAATTTTATATTATCTACTGTTTTTACAATCTGCAACTTAAGGATAAGAGAATTCCGATTGCAAACGGAAATAATAAAATTTTTGGTTGATATCAGTTTTTCTATTTCTGAAATTCCAATGTGATATATTTATAAAGATTTAGCTTACCTTCTCCACAAGCATATTGCCTAATTATTTATCTTTAGAGCTCTTATTGGTTTATTTCAAAAGTTCCTTCTATTTAAGTGACCCTAATTTTGTTTAATTAATCAAATATAAACGGGAGTGCTTGAATTACAACGTCATCTATATATATTTTATCTTTGTGGGAAATGGCGGGAAAATACCGATATGTTGAGGCTTGTTTACAAATACGGTCAATTTCGAGATAGATTTGCCAGTTAAAATGCGGCTTCATTTCATGCAAGGAATGTGTCGGTCATTATAAAAAATACGCCTTTTAAAATACCACACCTCATAACAGCATTTTGTTAATCAATATTTATAATACAGGATATGTCGTAAATGAAGTAATTTGATGCCCATTGAAATAGTTTGTACATATAATCAACCATTTTTAAATATTTATTGCTGCCCATATTCTCATAAATTGAAAAAAAAACCTGTTTTTTAAAATTCGATTAATCAAATTAATAATAATCAAACTGTTCCACTAGTCAACTACAGCGTAAAGAGGTCACCTCAGACGAAAATTCATGATAAATACGGTTTCAATAGTTATAATGCCCTATTAGAGGATATGTGTATGCAAAGCTAGAGATTCCGTGCTAATAAAAATTCTAATCCACATGAAGCACTGTACGGTCTTTTGCTGATCGACAAAACCACGACCCTCTAGTAGAATTTTAGTACCAACCGAACAAAATTTACTAAACACGTATTATTCTGTAGATAAAAGTTGCTATCTGGGAAGCAGAAATTTCTTAAGTCATAGTCGGTTCGCTACCAACAATTGGCAGCTTTCGATTTTCAATACTTCTCATAATGATCTTTGAGGTTGTCACTGTATAGTTAAAATTTTTTATCAAATTATGTTGAAAACCTCAAACTAGAAGGCACAGAAAATTTGAAATGGCGTGGTAAATCTTGACTGTAATTCGTTATGAGAGATTAAATTGAAATCAATCATCCAATTAAGAACAAAAATGTGTTTCACGCAGCAGCATCAGATGCTGATGGGAATCTAATTAGGAATCGAAAAGAATTTTGAGTTAGAATCCTTACAAAATAGCACATATATTACAGGTATTTTGATCCCAACTATTAGTGCTGCAGGACATGTCATAAATGAATTACTTTCATTAAATCTGCATCTATATCGCATGTTAAGAAATTCCGCATATACATTGAAACAGCTCGTATTTCTGAATCAACTATTGGAAATGTTTTTCTTTGCTCATATTCTCATAAAAATTACTCCAAAATCGTTTTTAACAGCCAAGTCGTACCACTATTCAAAATCGACGGCGTTGCCTCTGACGAAAATTCATAATTCGTCTCGTTTTAATACAAGAGATTGTAAACATGCATACACAAACCAATAGATTCCGGGCTGGAGAGGTTTAAAAGTTTACCTACATAGGACATTTACAAATTTACTCTCTTTCACTTACAGAAAAAACAACGCTACCATTTTTGTAGTTATTTTCGAAAACTGTGCTTAAAAAACTTGAAACAATTGAACAAATTATATTATTTCGATATATGCTAATACAGGTTTGAGTAACAGACATGGTTAGTTTACAACCAACATAACGAAAGTTATGACTTTAGTTTCTTATAGTTTTCAAAACTTCCCACAGTCATGAAAGTTAAAAAATAATATCCCAACTTTGTAAAGAAAATTTTATGCCACTAATCGCGCCAACAGTTCGAAAATTCCTTTGATTAACAGTAAATTCCTTTGACTGTAAAAATTTGTTCTGTGTAGTGCTACGAAAAAGGAGTTTTAAAACAAATTTAGAACCCAACTGCGTTTTCTGCTTCAACATTGGATATTAAGGAAAATCTATGAATTCATTGAAAGGGATTTTGAATCGACCCTTGCGTTGTATCGACAAAAAGCTATTCCTTCCCAAAACTTCTGTCGTGCGACTAGGGTTTAAAGTTCAAACTCTAGTCGCACTAAAGAAACGGATTTTAAATAAATGGATGGAAGTCGGTGACTTACACTTCCCAAACATCAAACTCAAACCTCCTTTAAAGGGGCAATGTCGTTTGATAGCGGATAATGAAATGGGAAGAATATACAGTTTGGTCGAAATTCAGAGGAAGTAAAAGAAACATAACCGAATCAAAAAGTGATAGTTGTGCGAAGGCTTTAATCATTTACCTTCGGCAGAAGAGAAACGAACTAATCACAATTAATCAGTATTGGGATTATCTATAGATATTTTTGGCAAGGCAAACCCAGAAAACTCGAAAATTAAGGCACTTTCGAAAAAAAAACAATAACGACAGCGATGCAAGGACCAGTTCAAGGGCCTTCACTGATGTAAATTGACTTGAATCCGTGGTCGCTGCTACAAATTCCGCTTAACAACTCGGTTTTAAAATCAAAAATTTTGTAGAGATTAAAATCCAAAATTTTGTAACTGTTCGTAGAGGCTTTTACGTATATCACTACGAATTATCTACGTCATTTTATGTGCGGTTCCACAAGTAGAGTCATCTATGTTAATTGCGAAGCACCGCACAGGTTTATATAAATAGATACCGAGTAGATCGCTTAAATTTACACCAGTTCAAAAACGAATGATTTTTCAGGGACCAGAGACAGACGAGGCTGATAGTGAATAGAGTAATATCATAATCAGGTATTCAAAATAAACGGGTAAACGTATCAATAAATATAACCATACAAAATAAATTCACCTGATTCTACTACTTCGAAAGAATTTAGTAAAATTTGGTTAATATTTCTTTTTCTATACGGAAGAATTACATCATTACTAATATTAATAAATTTGAAAGGCCCAACTATGCATCATTCGCATGCAGCTTATAGAAAAGTGTCTGAATGCGAAATATGGTGGGGCAAGCTTCGATGCATTACATCCTATTTTGAAGCTACGGGAAAAATGCAGCCTTTCAAAGGGGACAAGCATTTGATTTCTATACTAGAGCAGGCGACCATTTCGCAAAATGTGAATATTCACTGCCTGTAAGTTAAATAAACAGCTGAATCGAAATTTCATATTTCTCTCAAGAAACAGAAACAAATTACTTTAATTCCGCTGCCATAATATAAAGTAAATAGAGAGTAAAAATTCAAAATATAATTAATCACAGTGTAATAACTCAAGTATAATAACTCAAAGTATAATTAATCTTACTAAAACAAGGTTATTTTATTTAATATTTAAATAATTATAATTAAATACTTTAATAATGATTATAGTGACGTTATTTTGAAATATATCTTTAACATTTAAGAAATGAGTTATATATCGCTTAGCTTTGAATTTTCAGCTTATAAATAGCGGTTATAGATATACTGCATTCTTACTGTTGAGCTTAAAAAGAAAATAAGACACACAGAACACATGCCTACTGACAACGAATCCGTCGCAGCCAGCTCATAGAACAAAAGTGACTGAATGCGAGATAAGACGTGCCCACGCGATCACTTCTTCCAGTTTCTTTTGTTGGAGAATCGATACATATATGCATTTAAATTACATCAGACTTGTTACAAAACTCTCCATATGGGATTACAAAAAATTAAAAGTGAAATACAATAAGTAATCATATACCAGGATTGTCCAGTATCAATAAATACATCTAATAATAGTTTGAATTAAAAGCATGCATCGCGGCTTTGTCAATAGTTCTTGCTCCGAATACATTTAAGCGTCCCACAAAGATATCAAAGTGTGACATTTTTTTTTTTTGTTACCGAGAAAGAATTGAACCGAATCCATTTGTTAGCAATATTGAGGTTGCTTTTTGAAGAAATTCGAAGGCCACATTGCTTGAGCTCTTGCCTATTCAGACGATATCTCGAGGACGTGCACGATGACCGAGTCTTTCTTTCTCTCTCCAAACTGCTTCAAAGAATGGATGGGCATTTCTTCCTGAGAATGAAGTAGTCGATTTCTTCATCTTCAAAGATTCAGCTGCTAATTATTCATTTGATGTCGATTCATCTAAGGGTGAGGTAGATTCTTATCTCTCACGTGAAAACAAAGGCAAGAAAAAAGAAAAAATAATTAATAATGTATATCTACAAAAAATTCAAGAATGAAATTTGTTTACCCAGAATCCCACATCAGTATTGGATACATGGGCTCACTATAAACGTTTAAAAAGCTATAGATTCCTATATTATTTCTAGCAGAAATCTGGAAGAAAACTTTTACAGAACGGAATTTTTTAAAACTGAAAT
>JAPMOQ010050607.1:0-16527 GCA_026543055.1 Argiope trifasciata
AAAGTATTTTTCACAATTTAAGCAGTTTCTAAAATCTTTATTCGCCAATAATGCCAGGAAAAAGTGTTTACACATATATCTTAAAAATTTGGCAAAGAAAATTTTTTCATTACTCAGCAATTCTGAAGAGATTTTTTTAAACGTTTTAAAATTTTTGCTCTTTTTGTACAGTAACAGGTTTCAAATGAATATACTTGTACTAAAATCATTATCTTTCAATTGTGTTTGTTAAAAAAGAAATAATTTTTGAAGAATTTTAATTTCATTTGAATTCGATGACTTCCGTTGGCTGCAATTATTACACTTCTAACGCTATCGTTCCCTTATTTGACAAATTTTCTTATCTCAAAATTTAAGCTGATTTGAAAAATAAAATAAAAATGAGGTTTTTAATGCAGCTCATGTTGTTTAGAAATGAATATTTTATACTTTACCAATTAGATAACTATGTTTTTATTATTCTTTTATAATTTCATTTTGTTTGAATTGCGTTATTGAAAGATTAATTCATAGTACGTTAAAAATTTATATCAATATGAAGTATTACATGTATTCGGGTTGAAAAATTTCGTAAAACGTAAAAGTACATTTGATAAAAAAAAATTGCACTGCTTCAAGTATTCATGCTTAAATTGGTAAAAATATTATTTTTTGGAAAACTTTTCCTGGTCAAATAGTAGCTTTTAATCAAACCTTTTTATAATCAAAATTTGGATTTTTCTTGCATTTCTGAAATGGAACTCCTCATCCCTCCAAAAAACTAAAGAGGGAAAAACCGTATTTTCGCCTCGTTAAGAGATGATATCTGGAGCATTTAGTATGTTTAGTTGCTTCAAATTCACTGAAAGAATTTTTTTCTTTATTATTTATTTTATTTAGTTTTCTTTTCTTAATTAAAAAAAATACAAGAATATATCGTTAAACTAATGCATCTTTAACCACTTAACTGTGTAACGTTTCGATCTGGTCCTATCAAATAAAGGGTAGTGTTTTAATCAAATTATTTTATTTACAGCTTTAATTTACAGAAAAAATACTCTTTATCATCTAGGTTAAGTGACAAGCTCTATTTACAACTCTACAATAATAATTCCTCGAAATATTTCGAAGAAACTGAAGAGAACAACTAAAAGGCCGTCAAAATCTCTCGCTGGTACCGGGGTTAGTTCCAGGAATCCACCGAATTCCTCGGGTGAAATCTTCTCTCGAACGCTCTGCTTTCACTGATCTCCCCTTTGGACCTCCTCCACCAAAATAAACTCTTCGTCGCCCCTCTTCTCTCTCCAAAAACCTCACCTTTTCTCTCTTCTTACAACTCCACCTCTCATCCACATTAGAGCATTTATGCTGCCGATTCTCCAGGCTTCGATCAGCAAAAACTTCACTGGTCAACAGTTGACCGCAGTAATGCTCGTGGTCTACAATGGGAAAGAATCCAGGCTATACATCTGTGGCACTGCGAGCTTGTAATGCGCGGTATTTTTTCCCTACCTTATTCTTATTTTGTATTGTTTGTTTGTTTCAGGTGAGACATGTCGATGCATGGATCAAACGAAGTGCCCGGGCTAGGGAAATGGAGCGTCGACATTTCTTCTCGTGTTTATTCTTATTGTTTGTTTGTTTCAGGTAAGACATGTCCATGCATGGATCGAACGAAGTGTCCGTGTTTGAAACTGGCACTGCGAAACATTTCTCCTCGTGCTCATTCTTCATGTAAATTCTTGTTTAAAATAGGTTTCACTTCTACTAAAATGAGTCCGTCAATGTTTCAAAAATCTTTCGTTCAAAAGAAACTTTCTGGTGAAATTAGAATGCAACGAATTTAAATGACAGTATTTAATAATCAACATAAAACTTGGAATACTTTCCCAGCCTATTTAATTCAATTATTTATGAAAATGAAACGTTAACTCATGTGCAAATTTAGTATTGTTTAAAATTTTAAGTTTCTGATGATGGCGTTAAGATTAATCAAATATGTCTATGCAGTCGAAATTTCGCAGTAAAATTTAAGATATTTTAACAAATCATTTTGAAATTCTAAAATACTGGCACATGCATATAGGAAACTTTTATTTCCCCCAAATTTCGATAGATAATGTCTTAGATGTTAAATATTTGCTACATACAATGATGGAATGCATTTCTGCACTTCAAAATTTAATGATTGCAACTAAAAATTTGGATCTTCTTTAGATTTATCTAATAGAGGTGTAATCTAATTCCACTTGGCGCAAGAAACAATGCTATTATGGGAACAAAGCTTTATCCTTTTATTGAAGATTTTAAAACTTTTTTAAAAGTGCGAAATTCCGAATTTAGCTTAAGTAAAAGAAACAAAGCTACATGTAATTGAATTTATTTATTCAAAATCAAATACCCAAGTTAATTAATCCCCAGATTCTATTCCAGTGAAGAGTTAGTAAATAACTGCCCCATTTTTTTAGAATAAATTCTCTTCGGAAAGACTGAAAATAGGTGCAAGGGAAATTAATGCTTCATTGGCATCGGATGTTCAAGATATAATTGATTTAATCATAAGAGATTTGTATTTGAGTATTTAATGAAAATAAGGAATACTCCCATGTCTCCAACTACATTATTAGATTGTATTCTATCAGGTCCAGACAATCAGCAATGAACTGAAATGATGTCAATGGAAATAATTACGAATGTAAAAATTCACGATAAATTAGATTTATATGGGAAAACTTCGCTAATAAAACACGCAGCAATAAGCGATGAAAAACATTTAGACTCCTATTTGAAGGTTAGAAATTGGTTCAAACTGCAGTCACTCTTCAAAAAAAACGGCCCACGTTTACAAAAGTCGTTCTCACATTTTTGTGATATGGGAAAATTATTCAGTTTAAATCCAGATTTAAATGCAGTATTCGAATTGTTTAACTAAAAATTTAACTTTCAATCACATGCTCACATCACGCTGTCTAAATACTATCAAAGCTCGCCTGAAAGAATTGAATGTGGATTTTATGAATTCCATCTTCCTGTTTTCCAATTATAAAATTCAACTACGAAAAGTCTTAAATATTTCAAAAATGAAATAATATTTCATAAAAAAAGCTGTTTCTGACAAAGATGTGAATTACTAATCAGCGTGAATATTCAAGAAACTCGTTTTGCTATTTTGTGTCACTATTACTTTCTCGTGTACAAATCATAGCCCAAGTATTAAAATCGTCAAAAAATTTGGCTTCAATTGATCATCTCCATGTTACCAGGTTCTTATTTCTTTTCTTTCCGAACTGATTCTTGCTAAGAATATCAATTATCAATATATTCTATGAACCTAATGAATGGTAGGCTGATGATATAAAAAATTATTTCATCTATATATAATTTCACAATACTAGATATTGTAATAAAACTTGCAATTACTGCACATCAAAAGTATTTTGAATGATTTTATAAAATTTCTCATTCACTAATTAATAAAATTTTACATCATTTCAACAATTTAGCATTAAATTCATTTTTTATACAAACCTAGAATCTTAACGACATTGCTTTTCCTGTACTGAACGATCTTTATAGAATAAAAATATCTGGTTATGCATTGCATAAAACATAAAATTCATTTCACAATATATATTCTATCTTATAACAATGAAGTTTAATTTTACATCTTTATTTCTTTTCTTATTTTTGCACGATTTTCATAAACACTTTCTTTCTCTTTAATTGCCAATGTTATCCAAGATCCCAAAGTATACATGTGAAGATAGCATTTCTATTATATTAAACAATGAAAAAGTTTTTCTAGTATTATTTTTACAGAACAATTCTTATTTATCAAATTGTATGCTGGATGTTGGACAGCAGTTGATTTGATTTTGAATTACAAGTCTCACACAGCATAAATTTACACTATAAGACACTTCATTTATAATTGGAAGGGGGTTAATTACTCTCAAACAGAATTGTTATCAATGCACTTCTTGTATGCATAAAATCTCTGTTGTATTAAATTCAGGAATGAAATAAAAAGATTCGTATCTGGTTTGATTTTATTTTATCGACAAAAAAAAACTTGTTTTAAATTACATCTTTAAAAAAAATAAAGTGTAGGTGACAGATTTTAAAAATTAATATGTGTTAGAAAAAAATATTTATTTGCATTAAATATTACTTATATTTCTTGCAGAAAAAGTTTGAATATGTAGCATGATTTTAGCGCGCTAATCTTTCTAAATGCTTTTCTTCGTTTTCGCTTCCTTTTTTTTTTTTTTAAACCATTTATAGCAAAGTGTGTTTTGTAAAAATGTCGGAATAAAGAAAGATATATAATATACAGTTTTAGTTATACCTGTACAAAAATTTTAGTTTAAAAATTTAAGATCTCCAATGGAAAATATTTTGCCCTTTCCAAGATGCGGTAGTTTTTCGAAAATACGCATTCGTATCACAGTTTTAGTTTAGAATTGCATATTGCTAATACGAAGGAAAAAAAAGATTTGAGGATTGAAGAATGAGGATGGGAAGTGGTCAGTCAGTAAGATAAGATATCTACTGACTTACCATCGCGAGAAAAACCTAGTAACCCTAAAAGTATAGTTCAGTCTTCTTAAAAACTAGATGTTCTATCTCAATTTAGGGTTAAAAGGAAGGGATGTATTTCTTTTAGCACCAAAAGAACCGGTTAGAAGTCTCATTTTGTCTTGCACAGAGTTAATTTGATTGATCAACTTAATTATATCAGGATTTTTGAGTAAATTAATTTCATTTATATATTCAATTGATAATCGATGTTAGATAAATAATTAATGCTTTAATTCATTAAAATTCTTTGGAAATATTTATTTTTCAATAATTTGTGGACATTACGTTATATGTAATATATCTATAAGAAGTGCTACGGAGGACTGGGTAGTGAAATTTGAGGTGTATGAGCTATTACAAAGATTCCTATAAATACTCCGTTAATTCTTAAAAGAATATGAAAGGAAGAAATATCTCCAATTTTGCCTATTTATTGATTTATTTATATTTTGATTTTTTTATTTCGTGTTTTTACTTTTATCAAACAGTAATAGATTTATTATGAATTAAATAGTTCCAAATAAACTAAATTTTTTCTGATTCTATGTTTATAATTTGAAACCATCATTTTCACCTTATTCAAAACTCAAATTTTAGTGTAACACGGATGGGGGGGGGGCGGGGGATTTAGTTTTAAAATGTAAGCTTTCCACTCTTAAAGATACATGAATCTTTAAGAAAATATCAGACTATTTTGTTATTATCCAATGGTTTTTATTTAATAACAGCCTCAGATATTAAAATTAATACAAAAGCAATTTAAGAAATATCGTTAAATGCTTTCTCATGCAAGACATTATTTTAAACTTAGAAATTCCTTGTTATTTAAGCTTTATCTACAATTTAACTTTATCTGTAAATACATCTATATAAACACAAGCGTAAAGATTTTCTCACCTAATGAAACGCGCTTAGTTAGCTTAATGTTGTGGTCTACTTACGGCAACCACGTTCAGGTTTTTTCTTGTGGTGGTAGGACAGTAGATAGATTATAACCCTGTCTCCCCACTGGAGTAATTGGCCCCCCGCGGCTGGGAAGGAAGAGGAATGAAAAGTGCTCGTTTCTTTTTCGAACACCTTCTAGTGTGAAACTGATATTTTTTTTAATAATCTGTCGACGAACAGAGATAAATTTTTGCTAAGCCATACTCAGAATAATTTGCCGCTCGGAGGGTTAAGGTTACTGGGAATTTAGAAACAGGAATGATACCAGGTGTGGCTTATTTATATTAATGTTCCGTTGTAACGCAACACTAGGGCTAGTTTGGGACAGACGCTTGATTTTAAACCTTGGTCAGATGATGAGGACAACACCTGAGTAGGCTACCCCCTCTCCACCTGCACCAGCGGGAGGAAGTTTAACCTTACGGATTTAAAGGGCCCTTACACGATAGTTCTTTGGTGAAATCGAATCCCGAACCTGAAGCTTTACTGCTCATAAGACAAAACCTTACCATCAGACCACTGCAGCCAAGAAATGATACAAAAGAGATTTGGTAATTTAATATATTTTCAAACCTATCATATGTAATCTTGATATAAATTTTTTATTTGCGATCATTTTTCTAATATGTAACTTTTCGAACGAATTAATATTTTTACAGTGACGAATCTCCACGTTTCGGTACTTTGCGAGTCTGGAAATCACATTTTTGGAATTATGTCCATCTGGGAGCATATGGTTTTAGCTAGACAGGCAAAACCTTATATGCGATTTTAATCCAACTTGTAGATTTGTCAAATTTTGAATGAAATCCATTTAAATAAATTGTGTTTCTGGCTGACCTAGTACATGAGAACATGGCGACTACAAAGCGCAGAAAACTATTCAAAAATAGAAACGCAATTTTGGAATCCAATATGTATATTCATACCAAACTTGGACCAGATTGGTCAAAAGGATGAACATCCTTCGTTCTGTACATACTAATGCACAGATGTAAAAAATGCGATAAATCAAAAATACAGAGATTTAAACAAGATAAATATTGTGCAAAAGGTGGCGACAACTGTCATTTCGGTTTCAGTCAGCCGGAAAAATGCATCCTAATTCGGTTTTTGACTAGCGTTATTAACTGCATATCGGTGATTAATCGCCAGAAAATCGCTAAAGATCAAACTCTTACATATTATTTCTTTATTATTCACTGACAGCCTGCAAATAATGCTTTGAACAATTATTTTGCTGTTACTTCCTTAACAGCGTGCAAAGATTTTCTTATGTATTAGTTGGAAACTAATTTCTCCAAAATTGGGTGCAATTTAGTCCGGCACTTTAAAATTTCAACCCCTTTAATGAACAGTAAATCAATCAGCTAACTTAAAAATTCTAGATCTGAGATTATAATAAATACCAGAAACTATGAAAAAACCAGCAAAAAAATTCTACTTATATTAATTTTGAAAACATAATACTTTTATTGCAGAAATTTCAATATGAAATTATCTTAATGTTTGTTATTCTAAATATTCTAGAATCGTTCATAAAAAAATTATTTACAATCTGCATTATCTATAAAGGATTTTTATGCTTATAGTTTTTACAAGAGCAAATTAATAGTCACACAATTTATGTATGAATAAATTCATTTTTATTGAATAAATCACGATATTTATAACTTAAATAAAGAAGCAGAGTGAGAAATAAGACTTTTATTTGCAGTATTTAAGCAATGATGATGGTATACAAGATAATTTTAATATTTATACATATTAATATATACAATAGAAAATTAAAATGTGAACAAAATGTGATGGGCAAAATCTTTAGCAATATTAACAGAAAAATAATTCCTGCATTAAAAACTAAATTTCCAACTTTTTTGGGGTTTTAACTTACAATTATTGTAAATAACACTGCATCTTGAACAATGTATTTTACATTCACCAACAAATGTTGCTATAGTAAAAAAAACAAAATTTTATTTTATTAATTGATAAATTCGTTCTTTACCCTTCATATTATCAATGAGAAAATAACTGCTCAAATTTACAGAAAGATCAAATTAGAAAGAAACTTATTTTACAATAATTCTAATAAGCAAAAATGAAAAGTTAAAAGACATAACATTTACGTAGACAATTGAAAAACCAATACATCAACTTAAAAATGGCAAGCTTTCGAAATGAAAACAATTACAATATTGGCTGAAAATTACACAAAAAAAATTGTAAAGTTTTATTTATTCTAATAATTTAATACATTTATTAGGTTAATTCTGAAAATCATCGTGATTTCACATTTATTCAGAAGAAAAATAATTTTTAATATGTTTTAATAATAGTGAAAAAGAAATTAAAATCATTCTTCTCATGCGTTATTATTAATCGCATCCGCTCAATATTTTAGATAAACAAGATTTTATATATTTTATTCCTAAAACTTTCATACTAAATGAAGCTTTTGCAAAAGTTAATTATTTGATTAAATTAAACTTTGGTTTAAAGCACATTAATCACCATGGTGATCAGTCATGGCGATCAAATAAGGCTTTCTCAAATTCAGAGGATTCTGGATTGACTGGCCGAGCCGAGTCAATCTATCATCCTCAGCTTAAAAAAGTTAAAGGATAAGCTTGAATGAAACTAAACATTGTCTTCCTACAATATTTGAATAAAGGTATTTGATAAAACTAAGAAAATGAAAAGTTTATATGGATGCAATTAATATTTTTAGCAAATTTATGTAGACCTAATTAATTTTAAACTTTGAAATTAAATTTGATTTTATAAATTATGTTTAAAGTAATTTAACATATAGCATAAATAACAATTTCAAACAGTTATAAAAAAATATAAAGGCGTAATAACAGTTGTGATGACAAAGTTCATGAAAAGTAGAACATTATACAAGTTATCACAACATTTACCACTCTACAACTGTATGCGGAAAAATCCGCACACAATGACTCATTTATCACCAATCGTAGACTATTCCACCTCGCATTGAAATCCTGTTGCAGCAAAACATTGAGTGCACAAAATACCGTTGCATGTCAACGCTTAAGAATTAACATCTTAAATAGAACTACATTTTTTTTTTTTTTTTGTAAAAATATAATTTTATCTTCAGTCTAATTACACCATGCACTATCTTAAAAAATCAATTTAATATCATAATTCGTGATAGAAGTTACATTTACAAAAAAATTGCATTATATTATAATATTAGACATTTTTACTATTTCAAGTAAGGGTTTAAATTTTAAATATAACTTTTGATTTACTCACGACGTACATTCGGCTTACTTCATTCGAGACTGATTACAATTTTCAAGCGATTAAATATTTATATCAGCAAATAAAATATCAATTATTTGCAATTAACAAAATTAAAATGCATTCGTCTTGATATTATGTTGACTTTTTACTAGCGTCTTTCTGGTAGCACTTTTTTTCTTTGTAATTATGTGAGCGCCCATAACTTTAAAAAATATTTTTTTTAATCAAAGATTTAATTAAAAACGATTTTTTACTTACGGCTGTTGCTTCAAGTTTGAGAGCTTTAAAATCAGGATTTCTTATTCTTTATGCATATCCTAAATATTTAGTAATTAAATCATAAATAACAATGAAATTCTTTGACTAAACTAATTCCTCAACTTTCACATAAAATTGAGTCAGGAAAGTTGACAAAGTTGTATATTATCGCTTTCATTTTATGACAAAGTTTTTGAGAGAATAGTTACATGCAAAAATGCTATTTGATGAATATTTATATAAACATAATTTTGCTAACAAATTTATTCACAGACATAAATCCTTCATAAAAACACTAGAGCATTTTTCTGAATAATCCAATAGTAAATTAATTTTACCTAAAAGACAAAAAAATATCCCTTTTTACAGTTTTTTTTTACTTTTATTCGAATGATAAAATACGAACAATAAAATACAAAGATAAAGGGATGAATAAAATCAAGCAAGTTTTAAAACCTTGTTTAATATAATTATATTTTCTGATTCATAAAGTTAATAAGAATTATCTGAAACTTACATTTGATAAATAATTCTCAGAGATTAGCTGCTTAACTTATAAAACATAAGATTACAATTCCGAGGAAAACAAATTACACATCTGCCTGAGACCAATGCTATACGGGCACATTAAAAAAAAGCAAACTAATGTTTAAGAAGGTTAATGACACCTTAAAACATCGTTTCAATACTAAATTATTATATTCTAAAACAAAACTTTTGTAAACAGCTTCTACAAATTCACTTTGATAGCTTCTATTAAATGTGTTACATAAATAAAAGATTTCACGGACTGCATTTAGAAATGAAATAATGTTTGAAAGTCAAATAAACTTTTTCAATTAGAATTTCACACAATTCAAATATATACACTAATCAAAGAAAAGCAATTTAAAATATTTGTGTAACAAGTAAGCATTCAATCAAATCTTTGCAAAGCAGATGAGAATCCAGGAAAAAATATTTTTTAAAGGTAAAAAAAATTTGACAAAGGTGTGCCAAGAATCAGAAATCAATGCATTTAATATCACTAACCTTTGAAATTAAAATAAAAAATATTTCAAAGATGAATTAATTTCTTATCAAACCCTACTTGGCCATATCCAATTGCACTTCAAGAGGATATCTGTTTTTTTTTCTGTTATTTTTAATGTTACACTTGATGGAATAAAAGTTTAAGCCGTTGCAATTGCAAGTACTAATTGTCCACTTGTACTAATAAAAGTCTAGAATTTCAAGGAATGGCAAATGAAAAAAAAATTTCATCGGCTTGATCCTCTTGTTTTCAATTGTTATCTGAAAAAAAAATTGAATTTAGAGAGATCAGATACGAAATAACAAAATCAAGTAGAAATTAAATATCGATATACAATACTATTATCGATTACTACTACTCAGTAATTATATCAATAACTCTAAATTGTCCAATATTAAAACAGAAACTTCAGCATCGATGAGATGAATAGAAATTTGCCTTTCACCAATTTAGTTCATTAACGTGCCTGAAATCGATTCAAATGCAATTTGAAATGTAATATAAAATTTTTTATCACGCCAAATTTATTATTGCAGTTCTTATCAAAAGTTCTGATGTTTTTGAATCGAGCAATTGTTCAGCATAATAAAAAATTAATATATAAAAAAACTAAAGCTCTGAAAAAAAGTACATTTTAATTTTTAACATTCATGGTTGCCACTACATTAACATTAGGTTTTAAATATAGTTGAAAGGCAATAATAAACATTACAATGAATGCTGAATTTTACCAAGATTGTAACTACTAATTTTAAATAAATTCTTTAAAAGTGAAAATATTTAACGATGTGACTAACATAATGAAACTGCAATTAGTCTTTTAGCGGCAAAATATCAAGATTCCTAAAATGTAGTTTAAAATTCCATAGTTTTAAATTCAGCGACTTACCTAATATTGGAAAAATGATAATGCTGATTCCAGCTATGAGAAGGCCTTTCAGACATCCAGGATAGCCGATACATTCATAGAAAATAAATCTTGAACTAGAAAAGTAGCCAATTAATAGATACAGTAAGACGTCATATTATATCACAAATCATTTTACTTCATACATTAATTGAAATTTTCAGAACTGGGAATTTAAAAACACTATCCACACTTTAAGTTATTAATTCTGTAAAAGATACCACAGGGTTCGAAAATAGTTTATGAAATAGTGAAATGTCGCAAGCAGCTTAGAAAGAAAGAACGAATCGAAACTGAACTGTCAAAATGAAAGCAGTATCGGGAAAATACCTTTCTTCGGTATGTAAAGTACAGGGAAGATTGACAAAGTTGTAAATATCTAAACTTCCAAATTAATCATGCTTCTAAAGTAATCGGTGAAAATTTTTGAAGAATTTCTATGCATAAAAATGTTTCAGTTATAAGTTTTATTCTTGAAGAAATCATAGATTTGGATTCAAAGTAAATATTTTTAAGTTTAGCTTTATTCTATTGCATCATCAATCTGATTCAGGATTTGGATCTTCCAGTTGATTTTCACCGAAATATGCATTTTTTTTTCAAAAGATTAAATTTCAGGAATTTAATTCCTTAGATTTTCAAAAGGAATCAAAATATTAAAATACTGTGTTTGTCGGAATCCCATTGAAAACTTTAGCATTCATGTACACCGCCTGAAGCTATATTCAAAACAGCCACCTATCATCATTTTGGGGAACCTTTTTTTTCTCAATTATTTATAGTCTGATTATTTCAGATGTTTATGGTGGTGTTGCAGCGATAATTTAGTGTGCTGCATTAAGTAATTGGTACGATTTCTGATCACACACTAGTAGTATCTTGGGATTGCTCTTCCAGATTTATTAACCTGAACTAATTGCATGAAATCAGAAAAATAACATCGACATTTGTCAAATCCATTATATTCTGATTCTTTTGGCTTCGTTTTTATAGGCAAATAATTCAGAACATACTATGGGATCCTCGATCACATGGAAGACACATTACAAATAGCAAAGTCATAAGATTTCGATGTTCAGCTAAATGGAATATTTAGAGATTCTCCTAACTAAATTTTACATGCTAGGGTAGCTTAAATATTTGAATTTTTAATGCATGAGTCGGAAAATTATAAAATTCTGGGATGTTTTTTTATCGGAAGCTACTCTCTTGAACTTCAATAGAATTCAAATACTTCTCATTCAATACATCTAAAATTATTGATGGTGAATTTCTAAAATTATCTATAATTTATTGATTGAATGAGTTTTCAAATGCTTAAAAATCCCGCTTAATAATTTTTGGCATGATAAATTATTTTTGAGTGCATATATATTCACGTTTGATCAATCAAAAAGGTTTCACATAATATTAGATCATTTTAATTCAAAGCAAAAATTCCTTTTGATATATTAACCCTTAGATATCTGAAAAGTCCTTTAATGCATGCATATTTACCGAATAAGATGACTAGCTTATTGCTCCGAAAAATTAAAATACATGTTTTTTAAGTTTTCCCCGGAAAATTAATTATATATTTGTACCCTTCTTAATTATTGTTACCAGTCAAAATTAAAGAAAATAAATAAAACTACAAAATGATGCACTGTCTTGAATGGTGCCCGAGAGGAGACATGGTAGTGCAAAGGGTTAATCATTGAGTAACTGATCAAGGGGCTTCACCCCGAATTAAAGGATTTCTTTGGAATATTTGAATCATTCGTAATAGTAATTTGATAAATATTTTTAACTAGTAGTTATTGTAGCATTAGTCCCAGAATCAAAGCTGATAGGATGGATACATACCTATAAAGTATTTTAAAAAACTCGAAGATATTTGAAATTCAGAAAAATAGCTGCACTTGTAGCCAGTTAGTCTAATTAATTTCAAGAGTTGATCTAATTCTGTTGGCATATTTTATTCCTAACTTTAAAAAAATTATTCCTTTAATGGTTGAAAAAATCTAAAAGGACAATCCAAAATGTCTACGTGATTATACACATCACCATTACGGAGGACCACTGGTAACATTCATAGAAAGATGAAAAGAAAATTTTAAAAATTTAGTATTCTTCCTTCTATTTTGAATAGAGTAAATAAAAATATTAAGAAAAAGACAACATACCGCAATGAGCCATCCTTCAGGTCATTTAAAATAATATTTCAATCAAAATTTACTTCACGAATAATTATATCAATTTGTGATTTAAAAGCTCCGAGAATCAAATTGGGTTTAAAACTTCAACAAATATACATGTAATTGCATGCATGCTTAGCATGATTTACTCTCAAGAAGATGACTAAGTTTTGAATTCTAGTTATTTCTGGCATATGAATGCAGTATTAAACGAATACCGCAAGTTCTAAAAAAAATTGCTCAAACTTTAAGTGCCACTAAATTTGTCAAGCCATTTATTTCGTATCGAACTTGATTGCAATCAATTTCGAAATATTAAACTGTATCTAAAAGTTGAACCATTCAGTTAATTAAATTTAGTATCTATTTTAGTCATCAGCGAATATTTTTTTTCAGCAAGATGCCAAAAGTAGATTTTTTGGACGAATCAAATTTACTAGAATCCCAATTTTATATAGTTATTTTAATGAACTATTGGATAGCGCGAAGAATGATGCGTTTTCTTATTTTCTATCACTTGAATTGAATTTTTATACATAATTAGATATCCTCAACCGAACTGTTAACTTCTAATTAGAAATAAATCAAATATCATGGTATATCTGAAATTACTAAAAGCATGGCATTTTTTATCCTGGATATGATATGATATGATATACCGGGTGGCCAGAAATAAAACACCCCTACTCTGACCTCCCTGGATATCGAACTACTCAGTGTAAAGGCTTGAAAATTTGTGGACATACTATTCAAAAAATGGGGAAACGGATTTCACGAAAAAAAAATTTAGTTCCAGAAATCACCGATAGGTGGCGCTGTACCACTGGACGTATGCTGAAAAGACACAAAAACACGTTTTAAACACATTTTATTTGAAAGTACCAAGCATACATGAAACAAGGACGTTATCGATGCAGGGAATGCTGCTCAATATGGTTCCCTTCCTGAAGATGTAAAATGTGAAGTCTGTGGACAGCTTGTTCAACTGCGGATCGTAACTGGTCATCTGAGATGCTTCTCACATGCAGACTGATACTCTCTTTCAAATCTGCCAAGGTTATCAGACGTTCTCGATAAACAAGGTTTTTTAAGTGTCCCCAAAGCCAAAAATCACACGGATTAAGATCCGGTGAACGAGATGGCCAAGTTGTCGGAAACGCGCGACTGATTATTCTGTCAGTGGTGAAATGTTGGCGAAGAAACTCTTGCACAGGGAGTCCAATGTGTGGAGGTGCTCCATCTTGCATAAAAGTAATGGTGTCAAGGCATTGGCGCTGCTGCAAATGGGGTACAACAAATGTTTCGAGCATCCTTTTGTACCTGTTGGCCGTCACGGTACATGTCTCAAGGCCATTGGAAGTAACCTCTTCGAAAAAGAACGGTCCAAGGATGAATGTGGCTGTGAATCCACACCAGACTGTAACTTTCGGTGAGTGGAGTGGAATCTCTTGGAAGGTACGGGGGTTTGTCGTGTCCCATATGCGACAGTTATGGGTGTTCACTGTTCCACTGAGGTGGAAATGGGCCTCATCGCTCTACAGAATCTGCCACGGCCACGATGCATCCACTTCAACTCTAGCAAGAAATGTCAATGCAAAGGTCAGTCGCATCTCCCTGTCTGTGGCCAGCAATTGTTGATTAGGGCGGATTTTGTACGGGAAACAATGCACCATTTTTCTGAGTACGTTCCACACTGTGCTATAGGGAACACCCAAGTGTCGTGACACTGCACGTGCACTACTGCAGCCTAAAACATTATCCATTGACTGTTCAACAATACCGGTGGCAACATCTTCAACGACATCTGAACGAACCGGTTTGCGTCCTCGACCAGGCTGAACTCCAAGATGTCCAGTTTCCTCGAATCGAGCGATCATTCTCCTGAGAGCTTGTGGAAGCAATGGTCCCTTACGCAAATCCTTAAGTCGGCGAAACTCTCGAAGTGCTGCTGGAGCATTTCCTTTATTCTCGTAAAACAACTTCACAAGCAAAGCGCGTTCTGGCAGCGTGACAGCCATCACTAATAAGAATGACATTCCCCACCTTTTAACTTCTTTTATACCCAGAACATGGCTTCTAACCATGCTTTATGCAAATTTTTCTGGTTACAGTATGAAATTGCAGTTACAACGGGAGTTCTAGCTTCTTTACTATTTTTATTTTCCATAAGGGGCAGAAAAATTAAAAAGGAAGCATGGAAGCATTCCATTCCGCATAAACATTTTAATTTTTATTATTATTTGTGTCTTTTGATCATAGTTCCAGTTGTGCAGCGCCACCTATCGGTGATTTCAGGAACTAATTTTTTTTTCGTGAAATCCGTTTCCCCATATTTTGAATAGTATGTGTACAAAATTTTGAGCCTTTACACTGAGTAGTTCGATATCCATGGAGGTCAGAGTAGGGGTGTTTTATTTCTGGCCACCTTGTAAATTCAAAATGGTATTTCGGGAACTAATTCAGATGAAGTCCTATGTTAATAAATTCTGTTTCCATGGCTTAATTTAAAAAGGGAAACAATTTTCTAAAACCGGACCGAACAAATTTCCTTTAGTTATTATGAAAACATTAAGGACAAAAAAAAATTGAGCTGTGATTTAAAGTATAATATCCTAATTTAAATAGTTTGCATAATTTTGTATAATTAACATTTAAATAATTCTTTTATTTGTAAATCTAAAGATTTCTATCGGTCCCTTTTTATTTACAAAATTATTATTGATATTAAGTGTTAGAAAATGCTTACGTAAACCTGCGAATTAGCTGTTTTAATCAACTGAGAATATAAATACCCACTAAATTTCTAAAAGAACTTGTCTCCTATTCAGGTCACTAGAAGAAAAGTTTAATATTTAACCGTGGTCAAAAGGAAAGCATGTAGGTTGACAACCTAATTTGCCAAATACAGAATTCATATAATCATACTTCAATCGTTTCCACTATTTTCTAGACATTCTCTTCACATTATTCATTGCCATGATTTGAAGTATCTGATAAACCTTCACGATAGTTTTCATTAAATATACAGCTCATTCGGTCACGACCAAAAATTCTTTCGCACACTCATAGCCTGCATTTAATCATCACCCCATACATACATACACTCGTACATTACCCACTTCAAGAAACATTCAAGTTTTCAAGTCTTACACATACTTTACAAATACCGTCCAGCCCTCAAAGAATCTTTCCACACACAAGCACTACGCACTCCACACAGTCCCCGAAATTCTCTCCACACACGGGCATTACTCTCTCCTTCCAGCCCCCTCCCCTCCTCCAAAATTCTATTCATACACGCGCATTACCCGCTCCATCCAAGCTCCAAATGTTCACACAACACATACATTACCCATTCCATGCTGGCCCCA
>JAPMOQ010050607.1:16537-26799 GCA_026543055.1 Argiope trifasciata
ACCCATTCCGTCCAGGCCCCAAATGTTCACACAACACATACATTACCAGCTCCATCCAGACACCTCAAATTTTTACATAATACAAACATTACCCGCTCTGTACAGGCCCCAAATTCTCTTCACAAACTCGCATTACTCGCCCGTCCAGACACCTCAAATTTACACGCAACACACACATTACCCACTCCATCCAGGCCCCAAATGTTCACACAACACACATTACCCACTCCGTCCGGCCCTCAAATATTCACATTACCCTCTCCGTCCAGCCTCCAAAGAAACTCTCTATACACAGACACACACACACGCACACATTACCCGCTGCGTTCAGCCTCCAAATTTTCACACCCCACATGCATTACCCACTCCGACCAGTTCCTAAGTTATTGCTTTACAAACATTACCTACTTAGGGAATCCAATTCACCTGTCCCCGAACACTAGTTATCCGTCCAGTCCCAAAATTTTCACAGCGTTCAATATTCACTTCTACAAGACTCAAAATTGTTATGCCTAATATCACCCACTTCGACGAAATTCAGCAATCTCACTTCTCTTCAACAAACTATATTAACACCACTCATTTATATGAAATAAAAGAATTTAATAAGATTATTGTAATCCTTTTGATTACAATAATCTAACAAGGGCTATTGTGTATTTCACCCAATCTGAACCATGTACCCACATGTCCAAACACTGCTTCTGCCAAGACTTGCATTTTTTTCATGTAACTTCTAACTACGATCTATTATTCCTAATCTTTCTCACACAGTTTGGTATGCGTCATAGTTTTGAAGCTTCACATAACCATTGCGAAGAAGCACGTTTGATTATTTACACAATCAGTTTGACTAACATTCTTTCTACAAGGACATCACTACTACATATATTATTCTGACTAACTACATCATGACCTATGTTCGCTCACATCGATTTGTAGAGTTGTATTTAATAAAAGAGTTACTTTAGTGTGTTATTGCCAAGGGTTGTTGCATAGATATGAATTACCCATTTAAATAAACACAAATGGAATCAAATCTTAGGTGTAAATCTCAAGCAGAAATATTAAACTAGTCAATTCTAGCTTATTTTTCAAAATTATTTCACCAAATCCGCTTATTATGGTCATCTTTGGGCAAAAACTATTTTTTTTAGTATGTATATCATAAGACCTAATGCATTTATTAAGAATTGTTTTTGAACATAAAACTTTACTGGTTTTTCGTATTTAGTTTAAAATCAATTTAGTTTTATACATTTTCTTTCAAATTGCTTCTTTCAATTTTCTTTTCAATATATACGTATATTTTTTTCAAATTATTTAAGAATTTGAGGTTAGGCATCGCATATTAACAAATACGGGTTATTGAATTTAAAAGCGGTTTTCTAAAAGCAAAAATTCATTTTATCAAAATATAGTTGAAAATATAAGTTATATTTTAAAGAAGTTACACGCATAAGACAAAAGGACTTATTCATCAAAATCGAAACTTTTGTAATCTATCTAAAACTTCCACATATTTTGAAAAGCAGTCTTCAAAATACGGTGACAAGCCATGAGAAAATCGACAGATTCCTACATTAAACCAAACCTTAAAAGAAATCATTTAATGATAACGTCAGACATTAATAGGATTTCTTTCCGAAAATGCCAATTTGGTTTTATCAAATATTGTGCAGAATTAGAAAAACTAAAATTCTATGAAAAATGTTTATGTTACGATAAATGAGAAATTACACGAATCTATATTAAGCTAATATTTAGTTTGTGATTATTAATTTATATTAATTCAAAATAGACACAAACTGATTGATTGTTAAAATAACTTCCAGCTGAACAAGTTGCTTATAAAAATATATTAAAGTGGTGATTGTAACGAATGCTACACTGAGTTGTCTGAGTAATTTATTAACATAAATAGTGTAATTTAGCAAAATTGATTGCAACCAAATCCGATGAGAAATGTCCAATTTGATAAAATTTAGTTACCAATAAATGGTGGTTATTTGGGGTTGTGTGTGGTATATTGGAGCAAGAGCCACACCTGGCCAAACTGAGCCAAGCATATACCAATGAATGCATTGACAGAACTATCACTGTTATTTCTTTTAATATTGCATGCATTAATAGGAAGAAGGTATTCAAAAATTAATATCTTTTCAAGAATGGATCATTCTGCAATTTTATTTACTTCCGTTGAAATTCCACAGATACAATCAGAAATTTCTTAATTATTTTTTAATATATACTTTTAAAATCTAGCGTTGCAGTGATTTTTTTATTCATGATATAAATTTTTCTGAATTATCTTTTCGAAATTAGCCATTTTCAGTCTTTCGTTTTGATATCATTCATATAGATTTAAAAACAATTCCTCTCGGCAAGCTGAAATGGAAAAGAAAATCTTTTGCATTTAAGTTACTATCTTCCCAACACAAAATAGTGACAGACTGTCAAAATTAGAGTTTTAAAATCAATTTTTAGCTCTTAACTTCAAAACAATTGCAATTATCGTACAACTGCAAATATATATATTATCTTATTTTTGGAGCTAGTTTAGATGGTTGGATTTATTTTTCTATCTTCAATATCAATTACGAACGTCCGAGATTTTTATGTTTCTGACAACATATTCAAAGCTCAATATTTGTTTGGTTATAAACCAAACAAAATCTAAGTATCCTGTTTACAAGATAACAATCATAGGATTGTACACATATACGTATATATTTTTGAACGAAGCATGCTTTTGGGTTCTCGGGGCTACGATCGGTAAAGAAGAGAGGAAAGTTTCCTGATGTCTTGTCATGAGACCCATTAAAAGAGGCAATCTTTCTATCGGAATCTATATAAAAATGGTCTATTAAGTTCCTTCAATCAGGCTTTCAATCATTTTTAGTGTCTACACTTCATGAGATCAAAGCAATTCAAAATACTCGCACGATAAATGTCCACTAGTAGCATATTAAGTAATAAGTCACTACATCACGCAATTTATTAGTGGGTAATAGAAGAAAACAAAACTTAGATGGAACGAGCATAAGAATAAGCCCTAAAAACATTTAAACTGCTATAAAATTAAAATTCATTTTTTGGTAAATTTTCGACGCCCTTTAAATGAACAGTACAAGAGAAACGTTGAAAATTCTTTCGACCTCCAAAGGAATAATCTTCACACTTCGAATCCTTTCAGCTCATTATTTGACAATTATTTCAGCCTTTTTAACTAACAATTCGGATTTTTTAGAATACACTAGACTAAAATATCACAACTTTATTACTTATAATTAATCGTTTCCATCTTTAACATTCACGTGTTACGTTAAGATACAAAAAACAAACGATCTTACTTATAGCCGAATAAGATTGAAGAAGCTTTCTGCGCTTCAGCTCACGAATGGAAGAAGGTTCTTATCATATACGGTTATTTTTTCAATAAATCCATTTGACCCAACTCTCAATTCAGTGCCACCAATATGTAAGACTGAGGAAAATATCTTGAAATCTTCCGTTTTTAGATTGGAATGGTTCCAAGAAATGGTTCCACTTTGTGTTGAAATTTTTTTTTCCTTAAGTTCTTGGAGCTGGAAAGAAAAAAAGTTTCTTTAATTACTCTGTACAAGCAATACCATAGCTTAATCTAAACACTAAAATACCAAATTACAATTTAATGAAAAATTCTCTAATTGTTACAACATAGTGAAATCTAGTGTATACCCTAAATTTGGTTAGGAGAATTGAAATATTTGAACTCGTCAGAAGCTGCTACATCAACATTTTAAGAGCAGGATCGTGTGTTTGTTTCGATCTATCCCTGTAGATGTCTGAAGAAAATTTTAAAAAAAAATTTCAAGCTGCTAATAACATCGTATTACAACTTCATATCTAAAATTTCATATCTCGTATTATGTTATTTTCATTACATTCAACTTGATTATTATTTCTTAAATACTTTTAATATTAATCAGCTGGAAACGAATAAACACATTTTAAACCAATGTCATGTCCTATTTTGTTTTACAATATTGTTCCGTTTTACTTCTGTCATGGAGTTTTGGAAATGAAAAGAATTTATGAATTTCTTTACAATTATCATGAAGTTTGATAGCATTTGGTCCAGTAGTTTTCCCCTTTTAAGATCATTTCAAAGCCGGAATTGATAATAATAATCTTATTCGGATGTGAAAAATTCAACACAATCATTTATTATGTCTGTACCTTCAAACCACTCTTTGTTTCATACCCTTTCCCTATCAGGAAATGCATTCATCTGCCTAATGACGAAGCATCAGTTCAAACTAATTTGCAACTAAATTCAGCCAATTAAAAATATCGGTGGCAAGATTCTCACATGATTTTAGTATTTCTTTTATTTGCAAACAAACACGGATTTTTTTCCATAAGCTTATTGATAAACTGAAATTTAAATCATTCAATGTTGGCAGAATCGTTAGTCAATATATTTAAGAATTCAAACTATGCAAATTTGAATATATTAGGTTGGTGCGTATGAAATGTCGGATTCTTAAGTGATTGTATAAAACTGCATATCTTTCTTCAAAAGCTGTTTATTCAATCAAAGTATGCTCCATTCGCTTCAATACACTTCTCCCATCGAGATTTTAAAGCGTAGATGCCTGTCTTAAAAAAATTTTGGTCTTTAGAATTAATAAACTCTGATATCGAGTTTTTTAGACTGTCTTCATTTTCATAGTGTTTGCCCCTTAAAAACAGCTCTAAATGCTTGAAAAAATGAAAATCGGTCGGCGAGAGATCCGGTGAATAGGGTGGATGCTGCAAAACTTCATATTCCAGTTCGTTACAGCTCATTTCGCTCTGTCAGTGCGTGCGGTACCCACTTGTCCATCTTCTTAACCTTGCCAATCTCAGAAAGGTGTCTCAATATCGTTGTATGGTCAACTTTCATCCTGATAGCAAGTTCCCTCGTGGATACGGCTGGATCCGCTTCCACTAGAGCCTTCAGGTCATCATTCTTCACAGACGTTTTGGGTCTTCCGCGCGACTCATTTAGCAGTGAAAAATCGCCAGTCCGAAATTTTTCGAACCAACGCTGCACTTTCTGATCGTTAACCGTATTCTCCCCAAACGCTTGGTTTATGTTGCGTGCAGCTTTTGCAGCACTATTACCAAGTTTGTACTCATATAAGAAAATGACGCGAATGTCGGCAGAATTCATATCGGCAATAAACTCAAAAGAAATAACAAAAGGGAAAACCTTCGAGAAAACCTATTTTGCTGAAATGAGTCTCTGGCAATGGACAATACGACTATGAATGAGGTTATGCCAAAGACAAAAGTATAACGAAAACAGGGAGACAAACGTCCGCATGTAAAGAGAATCCGACATTTCATACGCACCAACCTAATACAAATGAATGTAGCGAAAAAAATTACAATTTTCAGGCTTAAAACTATCAGAAAATATTTTTAATTTCTAGCTTTTTATTAAAAGATGTTTAATAACTAAATTTAAAGAATAAAAATATTTCATTTTAATAGTGATATCAAAAAATAAAAATTCAAAAAGCTCCGACCGCTTTTGAACCGTTCAGAAGAAAGACGACAATGTATAAGATTTACATCAAATGTGTAACCTGTTCAATAAAAATGTACACAAAAAGCAAAACTGCTTTTATTTTTTAAATTGAGCTTACCTTAAAGAAATGAACTTTTCTTATGAATTCAATACTTGAAAACGGATTAGCATATAACCATTGAGGTTGAGAGATACTGATGCATTTAACAAAAACAATTCATAATTAATTTCCCTTCACCATTTCAAATTTTAGCATTGAACTAATCAAAAAATGTGGAAGGTAGTCTATGTACTACCTTCGAAAAGTCGAAGAATCAAGCAAGTAGGAAACACACTGGGGACTCCATGCAGTTGCATAGTTTCTTCCTATATGATAGTCTGGTCCTGCACCATCGGCATTTTTATCAGCTTTCATATCCAATTGCCACTAAGTGTCAGCTCCGGATATGATCAAAATAATTTTGTGCGTTTTCCTGAATTTTGCTTATTGCTAAACGAGAAATATTCGAAACAGAGAAGATTAATAAAAATATGTCGATGAAATAAGAAGAATAAATACACACATACACACAAAAAAATGTTTATATATAAACGGATAAATTAATTTAATTCATTGAAAAAAATTTCAACTTAAAATATGTTAGAGCCATGAAATATTTCAGTCGAAACAGTATTATTGTTGGCAGATGTTTTAATCAAGTAGAATCAAAATCCATTCACTAATAACAAATTTCCATCAAAATTATAATAATACAATTAAAATACCTTGCATTGTTAGCGTTAAGGTGGGTTCAGAAGAGGCTTATTGCCCGTAATAGAAGATCAAGCCTACTTCTGAAAAATCACGTGACCACAACGGGACAATGGCAAATAATTGCCCCGTTGGGACAAACGTTGTCCGCGTTGTCTCAAGTGTTCACACGGGGACAATGCTGGGACAACAGCAGAGAGACAATATTTGCGGACAATAATAAGCCTCTGAACCCACTTTTAGTATGAAAAATGAGTTTCTATTTTAAATGCCTTATCTAAAAATAGAAGAGTCACCGACGAAGCGTAGACCATTGCGAAGAAATAACGCACTTCAACCGAAGAATTCTAAAAGAGTCAGATTTAAGTCATCAAAAATTATGTTCAAAAAATTTTTTATACGGCAAACGGCCAGAAGTTACGGGGATTAAAAAGTTTCTACTAACATTTGGATTCGATATCAACAGAAGCGAACTTTGATTGATTGAAATATCTCCAAAGATTTTAAATAGCTTAAACGATATTTGAAAATATATATAAATCAAGAAGAGCTGATAGAGGTTTTAGAAAATGAAGTAGGATAATTTAGATTCGGAGTCTATGTTGACATAAGTTAATCCCAGGAGTTGTGCAACATGTGCGTTTTCTTTCTTTGTTTGTTTCGCCGAATATATGGAGGCCGTGGTAGCCTGATGGTTAAAGCTCAGCTTCGGAACAGGAGGGTTTCAAGTTCGAGGCTAGATTCCTCCGAAAAACTATCGGGTACGCGAGTCTGGTGCACGTTTAATCCGTTGGGACTAAATGTCCTCCCGCTGGTGTGATTTGGCGTGGAGACGGGGTGCCAGCTCAGGTGTCGTCCTCGTTATCTGACCGAGATTCAAAATTAAGAGGTCCATCTCTAAATAGCCGCAGCGTTGCTTCAAAACAGGACGTTGATATAACTAAACTGCCACATATAGGGTTAATAGAACTTTATAGAGCATTTGTATTTAAACGGGCAGGCCAGTTAATAAAAAATGGTGCTGAATTTAAAAGGGAATCTAAATGTCGCCACATGATTAATGTGAAGAGACTACAGGTCTATATAAAAATATTTTATTTTTCATCTAAATAAATAAGTAAGAATTATAAATTTTTAGATAGTTAAATAACGCTTTGTTATAACAAATATTAACATACAAATAACATGTTCCGTCCAATCTTCAAAGAATCGCTCCACACACATACATACAAATAACCCGTTTCGTCCAACCCTCACAAAATCGCTTCATACATATAGACATTACCCATTCCGTCCAGCCCCCAAAGAATCGCTCCACACACGCATTACCCGCTCCATCTGACTCCCAAGAATCGCTCCACAAACATACATTACCCGCTCCATCCGACCCCTAAAGAATCACTGTACAAACACACATTACCAGCTCCATCTGACACCCAAAGAATCGTTCCACAAACACCCACCCATGCGTAAGACGTTAGGAAAGTTTTTATGTTTCTAAAGTTTAGATATTGCTGAATATCCCAGATATCCTCTACTAAATTTGAAAAGCTCTGCTCAGAATGCGCTGCCTAGCCATGAGAAAAATTTCACTCTCCAACATTCAACAAAATATTGAAATAAGTGTATTGATAATTTCGGACATTAATAGTATTTCTTCCAGGAATGGCAATTAAAATATATCATATACAGGGAAGAATTAGAAACATTTACAAAACTGCTATGAAAAGTTTATTATTGTTACAATAAATCAGATATTCTGTCAGTCTTGGTTATATTTGGATTATAATTATTAAATTATATCAATCCATAATAATAAATGATAAATTTGTTACTTTCTAAAAAATAACTCCATTCGACAATTTGTTTACAAATTTAGTTTAGTTATATTCACGCCCCGTTGTAAAGCAAGTCTAGGGCTGTTTTGGGACGAACCTTGTAATTTTCAACCACGGTCAGATGACAAGACCGACACCTAAGCTGGCACACCCCTCTTCACGCCGCACTACACCACACCAGCGGGAGGACATTTGTCCTGATAAATTTAACGTGCAAGAGATCCCCTCGCACGATGGTTATTCAGTGGAATCAAGTCTCGAACTTGAAAACCCTCCAGTTTCGAAGCCGAGATCTTACTACCAGGCCACCACTGCCCCAATTTGCTTACAAAACAATATTAAAGTGACTATTGTTTGAAAAAGAATGAAACGGATGTTACAAAGTTGACAAAGACAGTGTTTGTTGAAGAGATGCTACATTAAGTTGTCAGAATAGTTTATCTATTTTCAGAAATATTGTGATTTTGCAAATTTGATTGCGAACAAGCCCGATAAGACTTAAATTATAAATTGATCAACCAAATTATTATAACTTTATTGTTTCTTTTATTATTGCATTCATTAGTCGGAATTAATTGGTATTCGAAGATTAGTATCTTTCAGAAAATGAATCATGTTGCGATTCTATTTTCTTCTGTTGAAACTCTGCAGATACAATCGGAACTTTCTTAATTTTGCTTTGATATATACTCTCAAACTCTAGCACTGCAATGATTTCCTTATTCATGCTATAAATTTTTCCTGAATTATCCTTTCAAAGTGAGATGTTTTAGTCTCAATATTATTCCTCTAAATTAAAATTTAAAAAATTCTTAATTGCAAGTTGGAAAGCAGAATTTTTTTTTACTTATAAGTTACTATTTGGCAACAAATTGCTCATGTTACAGTCATAATTAGGTCTTGAAAATCCTATTTCAACCCCTAACCTCTGAGATATTTCAGTTATCGAAACGTTTTACATACAAAAGTTGTTCGTCTCAATTAGGCGCTAGTTTGGTTGATAGGATTTATTCTTCCATCTTCAATATTAAGAAAGTTATAGCTAACTGAATCCCCCCTTCCTCCTTAAACTAGATGCTCCATTCACGAACTAGATCGCGATTTTCACATTTGTAACAACTTATTTCAAGTCAGTTAAAATCTAAGCAAAATTACTTTAGTTACATTATTCACAAGATAAAATGGGCATAGCCTTATATGCATATTATATATGTGTGTGTAAACTTTTGAGCGGAAAGTGGTTTTGGGCTGTAGAGACCATGATCGGTAAAGAACTAAAGAAATTTTTCCGATGTCTTCTCATGAGAACCATTGAAAGAGATTGTCTTCCTGTAGGAATCTACCTAAAAACGGTCTACTAGGTTGCTTATTTCGCCTTTTATTTGTTTTTAGTCCTTGATATTCATGGGATCGAGGCAATTGAAGATGCTCGGAAGATAAATGAAGAATCGTAGCATATTCAGTAATAACTTAATACATTTGGCAATTTATTTATGGGGAGTAGACGAAAAAACTGTCAAAACTTAGCAACGACGAGTCTAATAATAAGCAATACAAATTTTAAATTCCTATAAAATTGAAATTTTATAGGAGGTTTTTGGTAAAGTTATGAAGCCATTTAAATGAGAACCACTAGAGAATTATTGAAAATTCTTTCGGCTTGCAAAAGAATATTTTCCTGCACGCTTTTCAATTCGTAATGCGAATTATTTTTCTCAACGGCTATCTGTGAGATTTTTAAAAAACGCATTCACATATCACTAATTGATCAACAGTTTTCATCTTTAATAGGTATTCCGCTAAGATTCCAAAATCATACGATCTTACTTATTGCACAATCAAATTGAAGAATTTTTACGTTGCAGCGTATAAATAAATGGAAGATGTTTTGTATCGGTTACTCTTTCAACAGTCCATCTCATCCAATGTTGAATTCAGGTTCACCAAAATGTAAGGCTGAAGAAAATATCTTGAAATCTTCGGTTTTTAGACTGGAATGCCCACAGATAGGGTCCAACTTTATTTTGAAAAAAAAAAAAATTCCTTAATGTCTTGGAGCTGAAAAGAAAAAAAAATATTAATTACTGCGTAAAAGCAAAACCATAGCTTGTTC
>JAPMOQ010050612.1:16853-43015 GCA_026543055.1 Argiope trifasciata
GTGCATTTTATTTATGGATCGAGAAGGAGATAGCTACAACAGTATTATATACATAATTATTACACACACACACACACATATATATATATATATATACACACACACATATACATACTAGCTATTGCCCACGACTCTGTTCGCGTGGAAATTTTAATGTATAGATACGAACAACTATCAAACAATGACAAATAAAAAAAACCTAATCTAAAAACGATACATTTAAAAGTAAAAGTATATACCACAAATATATAACATAAGTACAATTTAACAACAAAAACACACAACTAAGGTAAAAACAATTTATTTTCATTGTATACTCAAAACAAAACAAAACATCAAATCAAATCCAGTTAAATCCATTTTATTTATGAAGCGAGATGGAGATGGCTGCAAAAGTATAATACACATCATTTTTAAACTTTTAACTTAAATAAAAACAAGTTGACAACAATCGCGCGTGAACTTTCAACACCAGTTGGTGTAAAGCACTTGCCTGATTCTCCTACGCCATTTGGGGTAACGCATTACAGATATTTTTTTTTTCCTTTATTCTGTCTTCTTTTAATTTAAAAATTACTTCAGAATAAATCCGAAAGATTCATTTATTAACAATATTTGATTTTAAATACATCAAACACAAAGGCAATAAATAGAAACATTTGAAATAATCGGTGGAAATTTTCCTAACCCTAACATCATTTCTGTTGGGGGAAAACTAGAGCCTTACTCATCTTTGGCGGGATTTGGCCTCAGCTCTCAGATTTTAATGAATAAAAAAATGAAACACTCAATGAGCAGGAATAAAAAGTAGCATATGTGCTATTCCTGACTATAATCTGTGTTTGTGCTAAATGTCACCCAATTCCGTTCAGCCCTTCTGGCATGATTGCGTAACAAACATCCATCCATCCAGACTTTCACCTTTATAATATTAGTATCGATTACAACAGTCAGAAGAATCCTGTAAAATACCGAAAAGGACATGAATAAAAATATTAATGATATTTTAAAAGCTATAATAATTACTGATAAGATCACATTAAAAACATGGCGTAAACACGATCATTCACATAAACGAAAGCTCTTCTTTAACAATCCTTAGCTCAAAAGCCACTGCGCATTCCATCCAGTTTGATACATGAAATGAAATAAATTATTAAGACTGTGGATTGTCGTCTTTTCACATCGAAAGGGAGAGCTCTTGGGCGCTTTTAATCCTGCCTCTTTCAAGATAGTTGCTGGAACGTTAGGTGGGAGATTGGAAGCAGGTATCTATGAATTCCCGAAGAAATTTATTCCAACTCTTATAAAGAATAATGAGAAACAAGTAAAATAAGTTCCCCCTTTTTTTCTGTCTACGTGAGCCAATCGTATTTTTATGCTATGAAACAGTTAATGTTATATCTGTTGTTAAGGCAGCCTCTTTTTTAAGACTTCTTGAACATATTATATGAATGATATTTAGTTATTATGTCATGAAAACTAAGATAAGCTATTTTTCTGCTGTTCCGTCTTAACCATTTGTTGATTATTTTTAATTTTATTTTGTACGATGTTCATTTATTATGATAGACCATTAAGCTTCTTTATTAAGTTTATGCACATTAATATGAACACAATTATCCCTATTCTAACACGCAAGTAGAATTGGGGAAAAGAGAAATATACATCATATTTGCAGAGTTTTATTAAGAGTTCTTGAACATGGGTTGGCTACCACAGGAATTTGCTTCCAGAAGTATTAGTCTTAAAAGGCAGAAGATTTTAAATTTTTAGCAACGATCCTTTTCACTTAAATATAACTCATTTCTCTCAGAGTAAATATTTAAAGGAAAAGTTATGGATATTAAAAAAATAAAACGCTAAACATTAAGTTGTATCAAACGAGTATTAAGTTGTATGTAACGAGAATAAATTTTTTAAATGTGAATTTGGTGAAGATTTTTAACTTTTTTTCAACTTGAGAATATTTTTTTAGTTTCTCCTCTGGTATTTTTTGCGTTTCGGAGAGTATTTTTTAAATAACGATATTTGAATTAATACAGTATTTCCACAAATATTAATTTATTAATTAAATTAAGTAATATATAAAAGTTGTGTGGGTGGCGATAATATACTCCAAACATTAATTCCTTTTTTCATACTTCATAATTTTTTTCATAATTATTTAATAAAAGGTAACTAAAATAAAATTATTCATTGTTGGCAAAATTTGGAATTGAATTACAATATTTTTATACTACTTGGTTTTATAAGAACAATCACGTTCCTATCAATAAAATGTGTCATTTTATGATAAAATTGACCAGAAGCTTTAAGAATTGAAAATTATAATAATAATGCCTCTAAATATGCCCTGTCCATATTGATAGTAAATAGTTTAAAGCAGAAGTATAATACCAAGCAAACTGAAATAGTTGAGTAGCTGTATCAATAACTAGAATAATATGCATCTTTATTTAAGAGAACTGTTTATTGCTGGTGTTTTTTAACTATGAACTAGCATTGTAAGCTATAGTTATGTTCCTTTAAGGGTTGATAAAAACTGCAATGTATTCTTCAATTTCAACTGATATGTATTTTAGTCTGTTAGCCAGAGTTAATGAATATGCTTTGATCTACCTTTTCAAATTTCTTTATTAACTGTGAATAACTTTCATCAGAATGGTAATCAATCATTTTAAAGTTGGAATCGATGAAAAACCGTAAATGCTTCTTCGATATTTTTTTTAAAAAAATAACTTTTTCTTCAAAAGGTAAAATATCGATTTTTTTGAAGCATAATTTAATAATTGGTATGGCCTGTCGTTTGTGTCAACTTTCAAGGATAAGTCTTTACAAACCTCTTTCAATTCTGACCTCAGCAACGGAAAAAATTTCACAGATACTTTTTAAATAAAATTATTTTTAATATTTTAGTGCATGAGTAAGCAGAAAAACAAAGCACGAAATTAAAGCATTAATTGATAATGAAAAAGAAAAAAAATTAGCTGAAATTATATGTGTATTGAAGTGAAAAAATATTTCTTCAATCACAATGGATTTTGGTAGTCACTTTCAGTTTCTGACGTCGAGGAGCTCAATAAAATGTAGAAATGAAGCCTTTTTTGCATTTTTTACTTTTCATATCCATGCTTTTAATTTCATTATTTCGCAAGATGATTTTTATTTCTATATGAATTAAGTTTCGATTCTTAGATTTTTCAAAATATAATCAAGAGAAAGCTTGGAGAACTAATGTATTTATATATTATATATATATTTTATATCTCTCCTATTTTATGTTTGTGTGGGTGAAGAAATAATTTCACATCGTTTTACTAGTAATTTTAAATTATAATATTGTATTGTTATAAAGAATTCAATAATGATAGTATGCGAATTTTCCAACTACTCGCAGAATTTCGAATTAAGCAAATTAGAAAAAAAATAGTTTTGTTCATCTATTGCTGCACAGATATATCTGCCTTCACCTAATATACTCTGCCTTAAAACAAAACAACAATACTTTGGAATATTTATGCTTAGAAAAATATATTTGGAAGGCGAGTTTTGAAAGATTAAAAATTATGTCTAGAAAAATATACTGTCCAACTAATAAACGCAGGACCATTATTTCTATGACGAATGTATAGAACACATTTTTTTACAAAACGCGATGCAAACACCTTGAGAGTTATTTATCACCCGAATAATACGTTGTGAAGAAGAATCAATGAGACGGAAGAGGTATTATTATTGAATGCGCCCGTGGCTGCCAAAATGTTGGATATCCTTTCGAGATTTCGCAGAAAGTAAAAATAGGATCCAATGTTTGTTAGACGTGGTCAAGGAAGCAGGCGTAGGTTTCCAAATATTGGGAGGGAAGACTGAGTACACCTTGCTCAATATTCTCGCGACATCTTTGTGGAGCAGCGAATGATAATAAATGGATTACTTAGGGGACATCTCCGAACCAGACACCTCATGTTATTGACTTGAAGTATCATTGCCACCTGCTACATCAGGGGTGTAAAGCTAGGATCTACAGTAGGACCGAATTCTCGGATAGCAAAAGATAGTTCTCTTTGAAAGTCATACAGAATGATTTCTCATACATTTTGAAGGTGGCTATATATATATATATATATATATATATATATATATATAGTGGAAGGCAAGGAAAGAACTTCACTAAAAAATAGTGTCAGAAGTTGACGATAGGAGAAATATAGCCACTGTAGGAAAATGCAATTATGAGTGATTTCATGAAACCCATGATATTCATGATAATAAGCCCATATTCATGATATTTCCTTCATGAGCAGACAATAAACGTTTTATTCGTAAGATCTCCTGAACGTCCTGCATTATTTCCAATACGCTGACCTTCTTTGGGCCCAACATATTACATAAGGTGTATGAAGCTGTCCACTGCTGTGGGTAAACTGTTAGTTTCGATGCACAGTACTGTCCGTCTCCTGTTCTGTACATAAAACGTGCAGGTTTGCTTAAGAGAAGCGATGACATTATGCTGTCTGGCGTAGAACAGTTTTACCAGAAAAGCACTCAGAGGTAAGCTAGAGCCCATCTTAACAATCACTCACGAACAACAGTTAAGAGCACATCAGTAATTGAGAACTAACTGCTAACAGGTCGTTTGCTCTTCTCTTTTTACAAGGAATGCTGTAGAAAGCTGTCACGGACGCACTAGGAATTTTACATTAACTATCCCGATATGTATATTTCTCATTTATTCGTGGCAACAGAGCCAATATTTTTTCCATCGACAACTATAGTACTATTTTTTTCTGCGGAATTCCTTTTCCCATGCTTCCACAGTCTGTACATAAAATGTGGTCTCGTTTGATTCATTCGTTTTAGCTCTCGATGCAGCCGAACAGAGAAACTTATTTTATAGCCACCTTGCTTACCGGAGTCTCATGATGACCATTAAACTGGTCCGTTTCGTACATTCACATGATTTTGCAGTTTTTATTTTTCTCAAAAACAAGATATCGCAGTCGTATATTTCCAATTTTTTTGCTCCAGGGCTGACAATGCCCCCCTCCTCCACATGCGATCAAACCAGGATGCCATGAATTGTCAGAAAAATGATGTATGACGCTTTTATTCAAAATTATCTGTCCATGCGGATTACAAAATAAAATGTGTAAAATTCTACAAAATCAAATTATTTGATAAGAAATATTTCCTTAATTTTTTATAGCATACAAATAATTTTTCTACATCCAGTATTAAAAATTTACTAATTAAATTACTGTAAGATAGTGCAAACATGTTTTTAAACCGTTAACAGGAAATATGATGCTGACTATAAGAGTATAAAATATGCTTACCTATTACAATTGCTTCAATGTAATATCAATTCACTTTCTTAAAAACAGAACATATAACATAAACTTATTTATAATTTATTACTTATAACTTTGATTTTATCATGTATACTTACATTGACAATCATTTTATTTTTTAAATTCGGCATGAATAAAGGGATTCTGAATTTTTTTAAATAAATATTTATTTTGTAAAAACATTTTAGACCAATTGTTTAAGAAAATATATAATTTCCAAGGAGGATCATGAATTCTACAAAGTAAGAAAACCAGTTCTTGAAACAGAAGTTTCAAATTTCGTAGAAAGAGCTCAAATTTTTCTGTAATTCTATTGATGCTTTTCCTGTCGTCATTTCATCGTCACTTCTTCTGTAGGCGTGTGAATTCCTGGCCGATTCTACAAAAAAAAGGAGTGAGGTGAACACTTACATGGAATTGCTGAACACTTTAATGTCTTGTTTCATAAAAAAATTTAATTAGTCAATCTCAACAGCTTCAGATTTGAACACTTCACCTCTAAAATGCTTTTAAAATCAGATAAAGATTTCGTTTACATCATTAAAAAATGCATGGTCCAATTTCAGATGATTAATCAAGTTTAATTAGAGGACTTCTCAAGTGATTATTTATTTAAGATGCAAATTCATTTACGTTAATTTACTCTTATCATTGATCCAAATTTAAAGTAGATCAGTAGAGAGATAATTAACTAGGAAGATGAAGACATTTTCAATTCAATCTCAAGTTAAATTTAGCAGCTATCGGAATTATTTTTAACTAAATAAATGTACTATTTCGTTTAATTTTTCTCCTTAACCACGCAAAGATTCTCTTATAAGTTTTAATCTGCTAAGTGTATTTCCAGTAAAACTAACTCGAGTTGCAAGACAGAAATCGATTTTTACTCCCATGCTAGTTTTAAAAAGAAATGAGTGGCTTGAAAGATACTTATGATTTATGAAAGATAACCGATAACTCCTACTACCAGAATCAGAGAAAAAAGCCTCGTGTTCAGATATTACGACTTAGTCTGTGGCAATGGCTGCTTGTTTCTTTCCGACCCATGGATTTGCTGATCGGAGTAGAAATATTTCATGCGTCTAATAATAATTGCAATCTGCAGAGTGGGCGTCGTAAAAAAGAGCGACGAGAGAACGATATTTATTTTTCATCCCTTCTTAATAAAGGGGAGGCCGGTCATTTTTTACTCTCATTCCATTCGCGACGTGATTTCTTGCTCCACGCATTATTAATGCCCAGAGGAAGGGCAACATCCATGGAAAAATCATTGTCTCCATTCGTCGGATGCCGATGCTGGTGTTTTTTCCCCTCTCTCTCCAAAAAGTTATTAGAAGAAAATATGAAATATTAATTTGACTATAAAAAGTAAACAAGATTCATGAACACAGTCTGTGATTAAGATGCAATAATCAAGAAGGTTTTTTTTTTTAAATCATGGATACATATAACGGAAAAATACGTTGAATCTCTTAAAGTCTATTCAATTAATTCCTACCAGATACATGGCATTAAAAGAGAAGGAATTCTTTCTCAAACTCAAAGATCAAACATTTAGATGTTCGGGGGAGCTGATCGATAGTGTCTACGCAAATCTATGAAAAACTCTAGTTGCACATATAGGTTTATTGCTGTCTGGCAGACAGTAGGGAGAAGCAGGTGACCCGCATTCAGTTCTAAGAATATTGTTTTGTATTTTATTACGTTTTAATAATATACTGAAATAAAATTCAAATAAAACGACTATGCATTTGTTTTCTGATACTATCTTTCCCCTAGGTTGCCTATAATGAATTAAATCAGGCATTTGGAAAATACCGCATTCATTTTTAAAAACGTCGCTTGAAAGCTTTTGCTATTTATGAAAATTTAATTCGTTTTTGTGCTGCTATTTTTTCAATTTCGTGTCATATAAATTTAGGAAAAAATATGTTTTACTGATGTCATTACGGTAATATAAAAAAATTGTAATTAGTGAACACAATTTATATTTCGATGGTTTATGTAGTAAATACACTATTTAAAAATACATTACGGCACATGTGATAAATATATGGCATTGTGATTTTTTTTTCCTTTTAAATGTTCAGCTGGATTTTCAAAGTACGGTAACCTGCTTCGGTAACCTACAAGTTAGTAAATGACAGCTTGGAATTTACATCAAATGATTAAAACATTTAAGTGTGCTTAAATCGTATATAATTATATTGATAAATATCAATAAACTATATTATATATTTATACATAACATTAATAAATAAAATGTCTGTTAATATATTATATAATTTCATATTATATTAAAATATAAAAATAATTTTTGTTATCATAAGTAATTTGAAAAACAGAAAAATATTTAAATGCGTTTAATATTTTTATCTTATGCTAATCTTATAATTATTTAATAATTATTTAGTATTAATCTTATGTTTAACTTTTAATATGTACTTATTTTATCAACTTAAGAATCTTATATTTAACTTAATTATATTTACCAGTAAATAAAAAAAGTGTGTTGAGTTTTTAAGTTTAACCTTTTGGATATCTTTGAGGGATTAACTGTCAAAAACTAAATGCTGTTCCTTGCAATGTTGTTTTATTCTTTCTCTTTTGCAAAGCGCCATCCTTCACCAAATAATATTAATATTCTAAATTCTACCTTCGGAGCTCTATAACCCGATTTAAGGAATTAATGACGTTTTATTGATATCCCTAACTTCGAGATGAAGACGTCTGAAGTTTTATGTCTAATGAATTGAAGTTTCAAGCCATGTTTTATATGTATTAAAAAGAGTTAGTAAACTTGATGAGTAAAAAATCCTATATTCATTATGTTTAAAGAGTGAATTTTAAGTGAGCCAAAAAATGAAATAACTTGTCTTGAGTTCTTCGAGATGTCATGCTAAGAATTCGAGCAGCGAGAGAATGTGTGAAAAAAAAATCGAATATTCGAAAAGTCTTCCGAACCTCTATATTCAACAGTGGATCTTATATTAAAAGTTGCCTTTATGTGACAAGAAAGAAGCACCATCTTCAATACTATTATCAATGAATGTGTCACTAAGAAGACATTCATTGAAGGAAAAGTAAAATTCTTTTAGAGGAAATAATTGTGTATTTATTTGGAATAATTTATTTTTGCCATTCGTCTACTACTCTCCGCTTCAAAGAAGTACCATCTGTGGTCTTCTCAATGAGGAGCAGTTAACATTTTGCATTGTTCGGAGCAGAGGGGAAAAGTTAAATGCAGGTGAAACTGACGGATGCAAGATTTATTTCTGCATTTATTTTTAAATTCTTGCTTTAATGGCGTGTTTCATAAGAAGCACTGCGAGCTGGATCCGCTCAGATGCTGCCTCTGAGCGTAGCTGCAGTTGTTTGGTAATATGCTGAGACGGAAAGATAGATTACCTTGCTTGTTCTTATCTATCTGCGTTTCGGAAGGAGTCTGAAGTTTCGTCGCAATGCCGGTCACGTTGTGTTTTCCTCCTTTGCATATACAACGTTATGCCAGAGGAACTATCAATGAATTTCATATTTCTATCAAATTCACGTGGTTATATATATACACACACATTTATAGGAAATAAATTGTATTCTTTTATCCTATGATGTCGAATAATACGGCAGATATGATAGAAATAGATCGTGCGAGCATAGTTCTGTTTATAGATATTGCAAATGTTGTACCGTGAGAAACATTAGTCACACACACGTAGAGTATTTTAAAAAGTATGTGGAGCTCAGAATATAATAATATTATATAACTACAACAAATCTGACCTCTCCGAAAAACATTTGACCTATTTTCTTTCTTAGTATTCTCTCGACCTATTCTTCTTTTTAAAGAAATAGTAATGCAATTACTATTATGTGGAAAGAATTTTTGTTTCCCATAATTCTTAGACAAAAATTATGCGAGCGGAAAGTTGTAAATCAGAAAGCAAGCAATAATATTTATACAGAAATAAAAAGGACGATGAATTTATAAATTCCATATATATTATAAATAAAAAAGAGGTGTCTGCATCTCAATTAGCCCTATTCAGAGAAGAATGGTAATAATAATAATGGTAACATTTACAAAGATAATTAAATCTGCATTGTAAAATTTCTATCTTCATCATCTTGCTTTTTTCCCTCTATATCCTTCTTCGCAGAAACTAAATTACAATCAATTATGCTTTTGTTAACTAACAATAATAAATTGTATAATTATATATTATAAGCTGAATATGCACATGTTTGAGAAAGATTTTCATTGACATCACATTTGGAGCGACCATTGAATATTAAGAAGGCAATGTAAATGCTGAAATAATAGGATCAATATATTTTGAAGAATATCGGCCTTCCATAACGTCAGTGCCAGTCAAAACAGAGGAGTGTTCTCCTTGAAATATTCTCGCATACTCCAAAATAAGGATGAAAATGTTGCTTTTCATCTAGCAAAAAATTTTGAACCTTGAGTAAGGCCAAAAACGTAGCATTTGTTTAAATTTGTATTTTCAATCTGTGAGAGACTCGTGTAAGTTATAGTGAACAAACCAAGCCTATATATGTCTTGACCTAATGAAAGTAAAGTTTGACACATCTACAAAATTTAATATCAAAATTATAAATCAAATTTAATTTACTTAAATAGCTACTTTTTTATTTACAGCTTTCACCTGAATGAAAATAAATTAATTTACAAATAGTCAATCCTTTGTTGGATTTGATTCAAACTTTGATATAAGAAGGCAATTTAGAAGTTACAGCTGTGTGCTAAATTCTATTAATCTAACTTTCAACATTCCGTACTTATCGATTCTACTTGTTCTCTGATATACCTTCAAACTAAGTTCCTCCTGATGAATTTCGCTCTACATTTGATGAAAATCTACAAATTGGGAAAAGACTACAGACTGCTTTCATACAAATAGATCAAAGCGATTATGAGTAATTTTGTTCAAAAATATATTTTAAATGGGATATAATTATAAACAAATATGTTACGAACACAAGGAATCGTAACTCCTCAAAATCTCAAATTTTAATTTTTTCACAATTATTTTAATTTTTTGTAGTATTCAAAATCGAAATACTTTCAGTAATTAACGATGCAGAATATCTTTGAGTACATCTGGCTGTGAATTTATCAGCACAATAACTCAGAAATCCTCCAGCTAAAGAGATGAAATTCGGGTCATGACCTTCATAGCCAATTCGGATAGATGGAAATGAATATTGAATACATAATTTTATATATTTATAAATATTATATGATGTTAAGAACATGTCCTTTATTTTTAAACAAAATGTAATTTATTACTTGTTCTCATTGTCCCAAAAATGTTCTAATAATAAATTTCACAGAATATTGCTCGTGAACTATCATTTCTACTTAATATCTTCGATTCGGGATCATTTTTAATTATTTAAAATCTGTTTTAGGAGAATCTTGGAAATGGATCTTTAGATGAACAGAAACCATTGAATATTAGAATAAACAAAAATAAAAATGCTATGGTTTAAAAATAACTCACGTTAAAATTTGTTTATACTTGTGGCCCAGTTTAAAAGTAGGAAACAAACTTTCCAATTAAAACAAACTGTTTGGTCAGTTAAACAACGCATTTTTCGTTGACATTTACGCTACTTCAATGTCTTGAAAAGTAAATACTCCTCTCTCACCATCTCCTTCAACAATACGATCATCTTCAACTTTCGGAAATCTCATCATTCGTCATCAAACAAATTTTTGTGATAATGTCCAATTGCTGCTCCTCAAATGCATCACTTCAAGTCTATCATCGTCAACTACATCGATTCCATCGAAAATGAAACTTCATTACGAAATATTTAATGTTGTAACTAAACCATGCATAATTGCTGAAGTATCAGCTATAATTGATTTGAGTTTTAGTTTAGTTTAGTTCTATTAACGACCCGTTTTGAAACAACACTAGGGCTATTTCGGGACGAATCTCGTCATTTTAAACCATGGTCAGAAGACGAGGATGACACCCCAGCTGGCACCCCCTCTCTTCAAATTTCCACACCACACCAGCAAAAGGTCGTTTGGCCCAGAATTTAACGTGCACCAGAAGCTTACACGGCGGTTCTTCGGTGGAATAGGACCTCGAACCTGCAACCCTCCGGTTCCGAAGCCGGGAACTTACCACCGGGCCACCGTGGCCTGATTGGTTTGTGATAATGATTTCCTCTATCTAAATAGACTTCTTGCTAAATAGATTCAAAATCATCATCTTCGAAATTCTCCTCCAATATCGCGTTTTCTTCTTCCTTCTTCCACACATGACGTCAAACAGCATCAAATTAGTATGAGTTACCAGTTTTTATGTGTGAAAAGACATGAATAAACAGATTATAAGATTTTAAATTGAAGACGTTACTTTGGTCCTCTTTAATTATATTTACTTGATTTAATATCTCTTCCTATCATATGATAAATGTTTCCAAATTCATTAAAATTATAAATTACATTAAAAACCAATACCAATGACTTCGAGTTGATAATCGTCATTAATGCGTGGGAATGTGATCTAGTTTTTCAAGAAAAAATGCAAAAAATCCATATTTACTCGTTACCGTTAATTTCTACCGTTAAGTTCGCTACGTTTGTGATGTGCTAGTTAAGTAAGTTATATCACTGACCTCCGATCCTCTTCTAAGATTCCTCTTCACTGACCTAAGATCCTCTTCTATCACGGATTAAGCTCGCAAGACTGAATGACAGGAACGTCACTACAGCAACACTGGCGAGAACTGTGGTTGAGTCCTAAGGGCCATCACCAGCCATGGTACAACCCCTCCCAGTAGGAAGTAGTCTCATCATCGATGAGAGTGCCAGAGCCCCCACCTTGTATTGTGTCCACCGGGTTGGCGAGATCCAACCACCATACCGGACGCATCTCGTCCTCATTTCGAGATGCACCCCCCGGGTGGGGTGCTAGTTAAGTATTCTCAGTTATCCCATCCTACACCATATTAAAAAAGGTGCTTTAAATGGGATAATTATTTCGCGACAAAATTCGCTAGATATATTATATTTAAGGGAGCAAAATATTATCTTCGATGTTCTTTATTCGAAAATGTTTCATTCTGCAGTTTTTATAAATCTACGCTTTTGTTGATGGCTTTCAAATTATATACTGCTTTCAGAAATTATTTCATTGCGAGTATTACTGGCATTTACAGTTTGATTTAATTTTGAGTAAAAACGTAGTGACTCAATAAGATTTAACCATTTGTGATAAGTCACATTGTGATGTGGGGGAATATATTGTAACATAATGCGAAAAAAACTAATAATTTCGGAAATCCATCTCAAACCCTGTTATCCCAAGAGTAAAATTAAAAATAGATGAGCTCTTCTACTGTTATCGATGGGGAAATCTGTTTTGTTATGAGAAGGAAAAAACTTGAAGATTGTAGTGCGATATTATTAGTGCCTATGATAATCGTTTCAAAATTTGGAACAATTATCCGTCAAAATTAAAAAGAATGGATTCTGCAACATCTATGAAAGATGTCATAAGTAGTTAATATCATCTCCATTCCTCTTCAAAATTCGTTTCAAATTGTCACATTTATCCAAAAATGGTTCTTAATTGTTTAAAATTACATTTTATTTACATAGTGAAATTATAACACTATTTCTACGGAATTAATTCTGTAATTTAAGCATTTGATTAAACTATTAACTTTGTTTGAATCAAAAGTTATCATTTATCTACACTAATGGAAAAAAATCCCAACACTAGGAAGGATCTGTGCTAGATAAACAAAATTTGGTTGGCGTGTTTATACATCTGAAAGATGACGTCGATTCAAATTTCGAGCTACGCTCCTAAGTGTGGCGCTAGTAGCGACACTATAAATATGCAAATGAGGTTTGCTTTAAATAAGGGCTTTAAGGTTCGTGATCGTTATTTACAGTTGAGATTTGACGTAGTGGGTTAATGTTAGTCAAGGATGCCTCTGAGAAGACGAAAAAGCCATTATCAATAGCTCACTGAGTTTGAACGAGGTCGTGTTGTAGGGCTAAGAGAAGGTGGGTTTTCTTTCCGTGATATTGCTGAAAGACTTGGCTGGAATGTCTCCACTGTGCGTGAGTATTGCCGGCAGTGGTCAAGGGAAGGTACTGCCTCAAGAAGACCAGGTTCCGGGCGGCCACGTGGTACTACTGAGAGGGAAAACTGTCGCATTCGGCGTATGGCTGTGGCTAATCGTACTGCGTCTGCAGCTGAAATTCAAGCTGCAGTTGGCACCACAGTGACATAATGAACTGTTACAAATCGGTTACTTCAAGAACAGCTCTGAGCCAGAAGCCCTGTACAGTGCATTCCACTGACTTCAAACCACTACCGTTTGCGACGTGAGTGGTGTCAAGCTAGAGCTCATTGGAGGACGGAGTGGAGATCTGTTGTGTTTTCTGATGAAACGCGGTTCTTGCTTAGTCGCAGTAATAGCCGTTTGTTGGTTAGATGGAGGCCAGGTGAATGCCAGCTAGTGACCTGTTTGCGGCCTAGACACACAGGGCCTACTCCTGGAGTTATGGTTTGGGGAGCAATTTCGTATGACAGCAGGAGCACTCTCGTGGTTATCTCACGCACCCTGACTGCAAATTTGTACGTCAGTCTAGTGATACAACCTGTTGTGCTGCCATTCATGAACAGCATTCAAGGGGGTCTTTTCCAACAGGATAACGCTCGCCCTCATACCGCTGTTGTAACCCATCATGCTCTACAGAGTGTCGACATGTTACCTTTGCCTTCCTAGATCACCAGATCTTTCTCCAATCGAGCACGTATGGGACATCATTGGACGACAACTCCAGCGTCATCCACAATCAGCATTAACCGTCCCTGCATTGACCGCCCAAGTGCAACAGGCATGGAACTCCATCCCACAAACTGATATCCGACACCTGTACGACACAATGCATGCGCGTTTGCACGCTTGCATTCAAAATTCTGGCGGTTACACCGGTTACTAATGTACCAACATTTCACATTTGAAATGGCTCTTCTCGCCAGTGTCTTTACCTGTGATCTTGAAACTTTAATCAATTAAATATGTTACCAAGACAAATGTATTCCTGAAATTTCATTACTGTACAATAATTTTTTCTTGGTGTTGGGATTTTTTTCCATCAGCCTATAATCAAATCATCTTTTGGTATTGCATTGACTAGCTGATTCATCAGATAATAATCAGTATGATTTCTATCTTTGAGACAGTATCATTTTCAAAATGAAACAGACCAATGAATGGTCATTCAGAATGTGTTATGCACAATCATAAAGGTTATTTTTAAATGTAAAAAAATGCAACATTTGAATCCGTGTCTCATAATTTTTTGACTGTCCTTCGCTATAATGTTACCTCCGAGAATGTTCACGACATTAAATTTCATCTTCTAGGTTCTTTGCTATAAAATGTTTTGTAATATATCTGCACAACCCGAAAACTATTCCGGGTCAAAATTGAAGAATAATTAAAACCCATCCTACACACTTTCCTCCATAGAGTATTAAACGTAATACAAGTTCGAAACTATTTCAACTATTAGATGCCATCGTATTCAACTTCTATATCATTCAACATTCTGTAACTAAAGAGTAAGTAAGAATTTGATTCAATTTATTAAAGCATTTACTGGGTGTAATTTATCTAGATGTATAACTGTATAACAAATGGGTATTATATGAAATTCTTCAAGAAATTAAGTAGACTTCAAATAAGTATTTACTGAAATAAATGAATGCAGATTAAATTTGGGAAATAGAAAATAGAAGGAACCATCTTTCAGATTATAAATATAGTTTTGCATTTTTCTTAGCATTAAAATCATCAATGTCTGAAATATCTGCCGTCACTTTATATCCTATAATAATAAAGATGAATGCGTTTGTGTGTGTTTCGGCGAAGGTCGATGAATCTGTCAAATTTTACTAAGAAGCATATTTTGAGGGATGCGCACCTCGGCTTACTTTTTGAATTAATTAAAAATTAGGTAAAGTGGTGGATGTTCTAAACCGTCAGCTAGCAAAGATTTTAAAGGTAATAAATTTTTCAATATAAAAATTCTCTTGATGATGGCAGTTTGATAATACAAAATATCTCAAAAATTATGGTAACTCTTTAATAAATATTTTTGGTATAATTTAAAGCAATATATATCTTCATTTGATTGAAATACAAGCTACTTTCATTGCCTTATCAAATATTCAATCGAGTGCTTTTTTCCATCGAGTAAATCCATAAAAATGTACAATGTTTAATATTCGTGTGATATTAAGTGTGAATTATAAGAAATCTCCACAACATTGGAAAATTTAGGCGAGTCGTACATTTATACATTTAATAGCTAACATAATAATAGTTCATAAACATATTGACTAGAGCTACAATCAAATGTAAAACTAATAAAATTGCGAAATTTAAATATCTGCCGCAATTTATTGTTTAATTTTTTTCTTTGGGAATTCATAAACATCCACCCATACGTAAAAGATTTAATTGAAAGTAAATACAAGCATTATTCCAGGTGAACTAGCTAGTCATCAAAGTTTTGAATAAAGATATTTTAATTAAAATAAATGTACCTGTTTCACTTTTTCTTAAGAATGTCTTGAATAAATATTTATAGAAGTCTCACTCTGAATCAAATCATTTCAAGTAAAGTAAATAATTGCGTTTTCTTAGACAAATCTCGATTTTTAAGCATGTTTCAAGCCTCGCGACTTTTCTTAAGAAAGGGCGCTATTTTTAGTACTCATCTTTTTAATTTCTGTACATAATTTCATTTTGTTAAAATGAATAAATTTCTCTTTCTCATTTTAATTATTATAATTAGTTGTGAAACTCTAGATATCTCTTTTTATTTCTTTCCTATTCATTAGTTATAAATATCATTTGTATGGCGCAACGCGGCCAAGTTTGGCTCTTGTGCCAAAAAAAAAAAAAAACTTAACCAACCCACCAGTCATAAAAATAATTATGTTCATTAATGAAATTCGGTATAGAGTTTCTATTTAAATTAAAGGAGCTAATATGAGGATAAAACTGAAATAAAAAATCATTTCTTGAAACTCCAGCATTAGAAGAATCGAAGATTTTTTCTTATTCCCTTTGTAGTTGAAATACACCATAAGTCCTTAAAAAGTTTCAACTGCAGACACAGAACACAGGCTCACGAATACTAACATCTTGGCAAAAGTTTCACTGCTGTTATAAAAATTGACGAAAAGCCAGGTAATTTCTGAATAATGTGCATCTCCGCTATAAAATATATTTCAATGTGAATGTGTCTCTATAAAAGTGTAATTGACGTGTCTCTATAAAAAGGTAATTGACGTGTCTCTATAAAAGTGTAACCGACGTGTCTCTACAAAAGTGTAACCGACGTGTCTCTATAAAAGTGTAACCGACGTGTCTCTATAAAAGTGTAATTGACGTGTCTCTATGAAAGTGTAATTGACATGTCTTACCTAAGTGTGGAAGCTATTCAGCGCAATTTTGCAATTTTAGTTTGGCTTTGTACTCTATCTATCTGTCTATCTTTCTTTCTCTCTCCTGGCATTTTTAAAGACAATTTCCAATAGACCTGAACCCTATTACTTCAACTATTTTTATGATTCAAAATATTTTTCCAAACACATTGGCTATCAAAAAATTCAGATAGGTACACCCGATCCGATTTCTGCAGGTGTCATTAAATCCTAACTTCTGGCATGATGAAAAACAGCATTGCACCTTCTTGCACAAAGGGAATTCCCACCAGCGAGAAAAAAGAATCCTTTCCCTTGTATTTAGGATCATGAAAGATGAATTCAGAGTCCTTTTCTACCCTCCATTCATTCTGTTGTGGATGGAATCTTGATTTGGAAAAGTGTGAGTCGTGCTCGGGAGATCGGATTCATCACTGATTGATTGAGGGGTGTCTACATGTTAACTTTTTCTTTCTAATACAAGCTTCGTCATGTTGATGTGCTGGAGGAATATCGAAAGATGTTACTTGCTCTGATGTTATCCTTGGTATCGTATATAAATTCGTTCCAGCATAGGCCCCATGAGCTCCGAAACGAGGAATTAATGTAACAAGCCAGAAATCGATTTCTCAAGATGTCACTTATTCCTCGTTACATCTCAATTAGCAATAATAACACATATACAATAAATTAGGGAAGTATGATTAGACACTGGGTGGTTAATGGATGAAGAAATTAGTCGGAAAAGGTAATCCTAATATTAATTGCTTAATAACGCAGATTTTACATAAAAGAAAACTATTTTAAAAATTATCTTACCGTATTGTATCGTATTATCTTATTTATTAAATGTATCTTAAATATAAATTTATCATTACCATCAACAATCTTATCATTCTTATATCTTTATCCTCTATTTTAACGAAAGGTTTTTAAGTTCAGCATGCATATTACATTACAGAAAGAGATATAAATCTATATAAATAAGAATGAATGTTTGTCTGTAAGTCTCTTATGCGCTGCTGTACCACTCACCCGATTCCGCTTGCATATACAAGAAGGTTAAAGGCATAATACAATCATCTAAAGCATACAAAATATTTTCAGATCTATTCACCACATATATTAACCACCAAATATCTCGTCAAGACGAAACAACAAATTCAGTAAAGATGCTAAATTCAATCTAGATGTTAATGCTTCGGAGCTACTGTATGTAAATGCTAGTCTTTCTCTAGCAATAGTTTTATTAGAGAATGCGCGAGAAAGTTTTAGGGGAACCAATCCCACAGGTTTTAAATTTTAACCGAACACTTCATAACATTTTAGCATTTTTTGCAGTCACCTCGGAAAATATTTTAGTACAAATCATTGTGCACCATCTTAGTTTTCAAAAAGTTATCTTTTCAACTACATTAAAGATTTATTGTCTAAATGTATTTTCTATGTTTAATCAATTTCAAAAGAAAATATTTTAATCACATTTTCTAATATTAAACGTGAGAATTCTGAGCGAATATTAAACAAATCGCGAGATACAATGAACAGTTCTTTTCATTACCATTTTGAAAGAGCACCAAGCTTTACAATTCTAAAAGAATACGCAAATCTAATACATAAAAATGAATACTTGTAGAATAGAATAACAAAAATAGAATCAATACTATTTATGCTTCTCCTTTATATATCCTTCGATTTCAATGAATGTATTCATTGCCGGCAAGAAAAAAAAATATTCTTCCTATCATTCTTAATGAAACAAGACAGCCATTTCAAATTCCAAACTATATTTCTAAAATTATTTTTACTGCGGCAGTAATGCGCCGGGTACTAGCTAGTTCACTATAAAAGTTTAAAAACTCAAGCCTCGCATTTTCCCCCCGTGTTTTTGGATTCCATCGAATGAAAGAAAGACTGCAGTCTATGAAGATACTAAAAAAGCGGGAAATGCCCCTTTGACAGCTTCTGTTAAGAATTAAGTTCTCTCGCGCCTACTTTCTTAGAAAAAAGTGTTTTCGCGTTCCTCCTTCGAAGCGTGATGCATGGGGCCGTGTCAGATCGAAGGCCCTCCTCTCGTCACCCACGCAGCTCCGACGAACAGAAAAAGAGGTTCTCACACAGCGAAGTGATGTGCAGAGCGGCAATATCAGATTTTGTTTATGGACACTTGGAGAGAAAGGATTCCCTTCATTTTGATGTCGAAGAACGGTATTTCGTTCAATAGTGCCTTTTTTTAACAGAAGATATTCAGAAGTGTTCGCCAATAACTAGCTTCTGTTTCTTGAGCACATTTTTAAGGGTGCTCCCAAAAGAAAGGAAAACATATTAAGGAATGTCACTCTCCTAATATGGGTTGCATACACAACTGTTTATGAGACATCACAGGTGTTATTCCACCGTTCAATTCTGATTCACTTATTACATTTCCGTTATTATATTACAGAATATGTAATTACATTTAACAGGCAACATTTTTACTCGTTCATTTTCTTATATAAATTGCATGCAAAAAATTCCATTATTTCAGTATAGTTTACATTCTTATAAGACATATAAAAATGAAAAGTAAAAGAGTGCTAATTTTTCAGATCAAAATAAATCGTTTCATAGTACTTTTGATCAATATTAAAAACTGAATTAATTTATTTTTGCATAATAAATGTTAAATGTAAAAAGAAATGTGTTTATAATCCAATATGTATCATAACAGGAGGTACTATCATAACATAGCTTAAAATAGCATGCTATGAAATAATGGCTTGCACAGTTATTTCTGAGAAAATTATAGACTACACAAATACAAAAATGATACTATACAAAACTATAGAATTTAATTATAGACTACAGCTAAATTTACAGCTTCTCAAAAGCAATAAAACGATTTTATAACATAACATTTACCTTACGATGTAACTTAGATAATCCTAATTATCCAAAAATGTTTACTCATTCGCATTATTTCTTTACACATACAGATATTGCCTGATTCATCGAATATTCAGAATTTTAAATTAGTGCAGAAAAAAAATTAAAGTTTTAAAACGTTGAGAGAATATAATGAAAAAATAACTATGGCCAAATTTACATAAGCTATACTTCTTAATGTCCCCTCAATTTTTGAAAAATTTTTGATAACTGATATTTTTGAAAACTCCAATAAAAAAAGTTATTTAATATTATCTAGTATAATTTAATTAATATGTATGGAAAAAATCCGCATTTAAATTAACTTAATAACGGATGCAATAACCAAAACAAATCCATTCTTTTATTACTCTATTTGTCAAAAATGACTAAATATTTAGCAATTTATTAAACTATTGCATCTTAATAGAGTAATCAACATTATCAAAGAAAAATGTTTTGAATAATTTGATTATTCCATTCACAATGAAATAAAATCTTTATAAATGACAAGAATAGTTAAAACGGAGATCGCTTTTTTAATTATAGAATTAAAGATCGCTTTTTTAATTTTTATAGAATTTACTCCAAATTTTTAGAAAAATTAAATTAAGGACAGAAGTTTGCATTGGAGACCACCATAGGGTTAAATGTATGTGCCGGTAGACTCTCAACCTTTGATAGGTTTTCTTTAGGCTTTGGTTAGTGAGACCAAACATGATAATGTCATCATAATTACTGGACATGACAGGCAGATAGACGAAACAAAGATTTAATTCCCAGGCTGAGACTTCTCATCTAAGAGTATGTAGAATAATCAGTAATAGCTTGCTTACTATACCGTCGACTCCCAGTAACTTAGAGACCAAAACTCAACACCTGGCTTCAGGAATTTGGGAAGGATTCGCCTCATTTCCCCGGGTATTCCAAGTCTATGACTCGTTGAAGCTGGATGCTAAATTCTATCATCCATCGTCTATTGAGACAGTCAAAAGACTTCCGTCCCTGTTTTTCAAGTGAAAAAAATATCCCAAAAAGCCGCGCAAGAGAAAGCTTTTTTTAAAATCTGCATGTAATCAAACTTTTTAAAATCAAGCCAGAACATATTGGTCAGCAAAACATTTTGAATCTTTAATGGGTTAGAAGTTATCATACAAAAATCTTACTTTAATCAATTGTAGGTTACAGATATTGATTGCCAGAAGCATGAAATAGGAATCAGGATTTCAATTTACGATGACGAGAAAGAAATCGAAAACGAAACAGTAGGGTGCTAATTTAATGAACGGCCTCACAAAAAAAGGAGTTCCGTTCGTTAGCAGAAGTCAACCGTTGAGTCATTATGATGAAATTACTATTTTTTCATCCAAAGGGGAAAGGGCTATTTTCCACCTACGGTTGTATGTGAGAAAGCAGGCAGTAGAAATTCCTTTACATTTATAGGCCATTACAACAAAATTGACTGATTAAAAGATTTCAAAAACAAACAAACTTACAAACAGGATTTATATGAAAACTTGGAATTAATTTATCAAGGAAAAACAAAAAGTAAGTATTAAGTAATAAATACGTAATAGATGTGTTTTTTTCTGAGCAAAATATCAATTTCAATTATGGTTTTAATAATTACCAGTTTAAAATCAAACATGGATTTAAAAAATGCTTTTCCAAAATAAAACAACTGAAATCTCATCCGAACATCTGAAACTCTCAATAAATACAAGCTTATATCTTTATAACTTTAAAATTTTATTTTAATCTTCTGAAATGTATTTAAAAAAATCGTCGTGGCTTCCTTTTTTATACTCAAATTCTAACAAAAAGAAATGATTGCAGATTATTCCAGGTGTATTTTTCCCGGATTAATACGAAGGGAAATGAAAGAAAGTAAGAAAAAATGGAGAAAAACAAATTAAGAAAGCGATGGCGGGTTTTGAATGAGAGAATAAAAAAAGAGAATATTAGGTTTGAAAGAGTGATAAACTAGGACGGCAAAAATCTGTTTATTCACTGCAAAGATAGAGGGAAAGGATGGTGGCTTTTCACTTCTTAATGGACCCTGAACAATGCACCGACAGAATTTTGAGACATTCAGTTGTTGCAACTCCGTCTTAGACCTCTTCTGTTGATTAATTCATTTTTTGTACTTTTTCTTCATTGCTTTGACTTTCTTTCATTTTTCTTAATCGTTGATCTGTCAAAATACCAGAGTAAACGAATAAATTTAAAATCGAAACATCAAATTTCGGAAACAATTTCTGGGGTCTTGAACCCTTCAGGCATTACTGCAAAAAAAGCCTCTACTTTCTACTTTACAATAAGATTTTACAGCAGTCAACAATCGTTACTAAAAAAACTGCACAAACTTTATATTCTTTATTTTATGTTGACAAAATAAATTATTAGTTTATCATAATATGGTTAAAATATTGATCCCCACACCATTAAATCTCAAACACGGCCAAGATTGGGGCATCATTCTAATTTCAAGAGTAAAGAGGATTTTCTTTTTCTTTCTTTCTTTTTCTTTTCTTTCTTTTTTCCCCTCTCTTTATTTTTTTGAATTTTTTAAAAATAGATTTTTAGCTATGAGCAACAAGAGAAGTAGATTTTGAAGAAAGAAAAAGTGTTTGATTTATTTTCTAATTTTCTTTTGGAAATTGTATTTGAAGCAAAGATGTCAATTTCTGCTCATATTTTAAGAGAAAAAAATAATATTCAGAACGAAGACGTGTAATGCAAAGCAAATTATGTAAAGAAAGCAATTCAATCCCTTCTAATTCTGATAAACCGATTTGAACACTCATTGAAATCGTTTTTCAAGTGTGCATTTAAAATTAAACAAAATGATCAAAGCATTTAAAACAATTAAAATATTAAAAATGGATAGTTTTGAAATCTGATCAGTGGTTTCTTTTAAAAGATAATTAGTGAAAAAAATTCTCGTAATTTATAAAAAATTTGCCGCATTTTTTAAATATAAATATCAAATATTTGCATTTATTACGAAATAATCCTTTTATTCTTTCTGCTCAAAGAAATTTGTATTTCTTTGAAAATATTTATTATTTTTGTATCTGCTTGAAATATCATTAATTGCGCTTATTTTTTTCTTGATAGGATATTCTTAAGAAGAAGCCCTTTGCTACTTTTATAATTATTTAATGATTCTGCTTTATGAAATTTTTTTTCAGTAAATTTGGAACCTTTTAAATTTCTCCTAGTTGTTATCTAAACCTTCGACCCATTTTCCTTTCATGAAAATGCTTATGCTAAACGAAAAACCACTCTTTCATCATTTGTAAATAGTATGGTATAATAGTTCGAATTACAGAAAAAAATTATTTAGCGAAGATAAGTTCTATGTTTTCTGTTAAAGTAGCACGCTTTTCTTTTAAATACGTTTTCAAAGTCACACGTTTTTCTTTTTAAAAAATTAGTGTTGCCTATTCGGAAGTAACATTTTTTAAATAAATTATTTTCAAGTTAAAACTTTTCGACATATTAGATCAAGATAAGATTTCTCTTGGTTCATGCATAAACATTTGTTTTTGGAAATATTCATCTTTTTTTCTATTGTTTGCCACTGCAGATTCTCTATGTTTTGATGCATTTCTTCAATGGACACAATTATTATTTTCAATTTCCCCTCATCATTTTTACAGATATACTTCATAAAGCTTTTATTTAAAAAACGCTGTACGCGACAACCTCTGCTAATATATTATATTTTGAGCAGCTCAGTCAAGAAATTTTCAAATGTATCACGTGCTCATTTCAATTTAGTTTTGGAATCCTTTGAGCATCTGTACGCAATATTTCCAGTGTGCAGTACTGTAATACAGCATGAAGCGTATTGGATTCATGATAAATACGTGGTTGCAAATTCCCACGAACGTAGTGAATGAAATTTTTCTCGTTATGACGTCAGATGACCTTTAAGAATCAGCGTAGAAGCAAAAAGCCTGAAGTATTTTTACATATAGAGTTAAACTTCATTTAACGAGATTAATTCGTTCCCCAATCGTATTCAAAATGCGAAACATTAGGGTGAATTCCTATGAAAATAATATTTTCCACAGGAGTCCATGTAAAATAAGACAATGCGTGGTTCCATTTTCTGTAAAAAAAAAAAAGTCTGACGACACTGTCTTTGACTACTTTTCAACATTTGACTAAAATGAGAGACAGCTTTGCCATAAATTAACTTTGTAGCCCGCATAGCTTATAAGTTTGATACATTTCATCATACGATGCAGAAATTTCGTTCAGCTTCTCACTTTTAGAGAATTTTTCTTAGTTGCGACGATTATTTCGCCCTCTCTTGACGAAATATTCCTCCCAGTTTCTTGCCGAGAAGCAGCAAAGAAAGCAGACAGCATTTTCATTAACTCTTCGGTAGTAATGTCTATGTTTTTCCACCAGATCATTGGTATCGTTACGTTTAAACTTATAATAACCGCTAGAGACAAAATCTATTCAATTAAGTCTACACAAGTACTTTCTCAACACTTTGTGTTTGAAATGATATCCATTAAAATTTATTCTGTATCTATAAAAATTTTATCTACAAACAAGAGCTCAACACAGACTGATATTGCACTTTAAGAGAATCAGCGAATCACTCATTTGTATTTTGTTTTGCTCATTTTGTGAATCACTCATAATGAGAGGGACTCGATAAGCAAAGTTTGACTGTATGTATACGTGAGCGTATGTTTTTGTGTATGTGTGTCCTGCGAAAACAATTTTATGGAAATGAGTGCAACCACTGTTGTTTTGAAATCAATTTATTTAAAAATAGAGCACTGACGAAAAAATAATCATGCTCTAAAAATTTAAAAGCTGCAGGGTACTTGTATTTTCTTCAAGGCTTTTAAATTCTTAAATTCCTTTGTTTTGGAATTTCTTAAATGGCTGTCGTTTCATAGCACTTTATGATATAATGTCAATATTAAATTTGTAAATATTTTAGAGATGGCTTAATGGTATCCTGGAGCATCAAGACTCCAAAACTGTAAAAAGTCAATGTGTTATTAAATTTATTTTCTTCAAAAATTACCATTTTTTTATTGCATCTTGGATAATATCTCGGATCCCTTTCTGGGGGCTGGGAGTATGACCTATGGCTGTGAAAGATCGTTTGGTTGTCGTTTTCAGAGTCAGGAGGAGGGGTGACGAAGGGGGAAGTGCAGCAGACGACAGTGAAGACCGACATGCAGAGTGACGAGAACTCCGGGGAGGAGGGGGATGCCAACAGCACCACCTTGGAGGGTGACCAGAAAGTGATCGGCTTCCTCACCGAATGGGTGTCCGCCTACAACTTCATCAAAGGTGACCCTCTTCTTATTTATGGCTTCCGACTAACCGCTCAGCATGACTCACTCGAATCACTTGTTTTGCTTACACGATCCATTGTCTACTCACTTACCGGATGATCATTGTAGTTACTAACACACGCTTAGAATGTCGTGCCCAACTAACAGTTCTAAAAAACTATTCATTCCACTGTCATTTTAACTATTGCACTAACACTCTATTAAAAACTAATCCTTTTATTCCAGATTATGATTTTATTTGATCTTACCTTTAGCTTGAAAATACAGCAACAGTATTTAGAAAAATATCTATCCATTATCACAAAATGTTTGGTGGTTTTATTATGACTATTAAATGTCACTTTTTTTTTTTAATTCAATGGATTGAAAATATGGAAGACATCGGAAAAGACTACTTTTCGCCTCAAACCAGTTTTTCCCAATCTTCCTTCCTAATACTTCCACAGAATTTTTGACAAAAAATAGCAACTTGATGTCTGCATATATATTGCTTTTATTTTTATAGTCAGATTATTTGGTTTAATGGAATAAAATATTGGTTAATACTTTTACATTTGATTCTTTCGTAGCACCAATTAAAGTTTTTTTTAAAATATAGTTTAGCTTCATTTGCGAAGTCAAAAAATTATATGACTTAAGAATTTTTAGCTAATAAATAATCTATCTGATAAAAAATGTGAAATTTACATCTTGATGCTATACTGCCAATTATTAGGAACCGAACTTTCAATTAAGAAACATTTACTTAAGTGTGTCCAAGACAATGAATAAAAGATTCGTTTAGTTAATATTCCGCTTTGAGAAGCTAATTTAAGTTTATTTGGTAATAGAACTCAAGATTTCAAATGATAATCTGATGACAAGAATAGTAATCTTGAAATTAATTCCAAGCCATCAAAAAAGTTTTTATAATTCGAAGGTTTTAACAAGCATAGCGTGTATTTGATGTATTTGGGATTCTAACCTGCCAATCTCTGGTTAAATCTGCCACCTTGCAAGAATTCACCCCGCAAGGTGGTCAATGACAAGAGATTTAGCCAAAATATCAAAAAGTCAATGACAAGAGA
>JAPMOQ010050612.1:43025-60512 GCA_026543055.1 Argiope trifasciata
TGACAAGAGATTTTATCAAGAGTCAATGACAAGAGATTTAACCAAAACGTCAAAGAGTAAATAACAAGAGATTTAACCAAAGTTTTCCTCTAATGATGGTTTAGACATCTGTCCTATTATATATTTATTAAATCCAGTCTCCAAAGTTTGACTATCTAATCATAAAACAAAGATTTAAGACAAATTTATGAAGCAGATATACAAGAATCACACAAGTGACTTGTCTTTTATGAAGAACAAAGTGATTCAAATTACCAATCTCTGGTGTCCCTGTTTGGAACCATATGGCAAGTGAAATAGTCGACGCAACTCCTTCTTATTTCATGGATATGCATTAAAAGCCAAGCCGTGAGAAATTGATTGGTGCAATAAAAAATTAGCTAAAAAAAGCCACTAGGTGAAATGTGGTGATGCAATCGATTTAAGGCAAGGACTATGAAACATGACACCAGCAATAAATTACATAATGCAGGTATTTACAATAAACTCCATTGTTACATTATTAACGCCCAAATTTCGCTAACTATATTAAATTTTGAATATTAGACATTGCGATCTGAGCTGGGAAACAAAACTTGCATAATTGGCGAACAAAAGACCGCTCGCGAGAGTTAAAAGGCTGGATATACAAGTTCCGTACATTCTAAGGTCACGACGATAGATCTCTTTTCACTGTATCGTGCGGCATTGCTGCTAAAACTATTTTAGAAACATAATAACGCTGCCAAAACTTTTCTCTTATACCGAGATCAGAAATCTTTGCATACAGGTTCAATAACACCTTGCGCTCTGCTTAGAAGGTCAAACGTTTAGAGGAAAAGGAGGCTTTTCTTTTAAAGCGGACCGGGGCCGTAAAGCGGAGATAGCGCAGGTGATTGAAGACGTCTCAACCTCTGTCGTTGAGCAAGCTGGTCGCCAACCTATAGTGTTGGGGCATTTAGAGCTTGTGCCGTATCAAAGCAACTGGAATTGCACCTGGAATTGGAATTGACTTTGCAGGTGCATGCGGATAGCACTCGAAGATTATCCGAATTAGGTACATGACTTGCAGGATTTATTGTAAAACCAGCTGATAACGATGTCCATGAAAAGTTAGCTTCTACTTTCCCAGCACGAATGGAAGTGGAACAGAATTGGTCATGGGACATCATATGGATCGATGAGGCTCACTTTCACATGTGCGGCTCAATGAACACCCCAAACTACCGTATTTGGTCCACTCCGAATCATCACCAATTTCAGCAAATGGCCTTGCATTCACTGGATGTTACTGTTTGAATCGGCTTTACTGGAAACTTTTCGATTGGGCTATTTTTCTTCGAGGAAATCCCTCCTCAGGTACCAACAACCTATCGGCACATATTGAAAACATTTGTCATTCCGGAACTCCAGCAGAATGGTTGCCTCGCTACAACAACAATTCAACAAGATGGTGATCCTCCTCACATAGCACATGTGGTTCAAAAACTGCTGCCTCTTCATTTTGAAAATTATCGAGTTATCAGTCATGTATTACCTACAAGATGACTTCTGTTTTCATCTGATCTAGCCCTTTAGAATTTTAGCTTTGGGGTTACCTCAGAGCTAAAGTTTATGGATGAATTATAGGGAATTTGATGGATTTGAAGAATCAGATCCTCTTGTACTTACGCAACATAGAATATAATATGTTACATGCACTGAGAATCATACTATAACACGATGTAACATTGATATGTTACATAGACCTATAACATGCCACTTTTTTGATGTTTTTCACTTACTATTATCAGGGAGATTTCTGTATTAAAGAAAGTTTGTCTTATGTAGTAAAATAACTTTCTTATCTCGTATTAGGTTCTTTATTGTGGCGTCAGGTCTTTAAATTGACCACAGCGCTGCATTTTACCGAGTGTTCATTTTTTTAATGCAACAATTAATTTCTCGTGACTTGAAATGTATAACCTCCAAATATGAAATAAATTACCTTGAATTTTTTTCTGACCAGATCGACCCAAACAGAGATACTTTTATTTAAATCACCCTGTACAATTTTTGAAACAAGAGGAATGCAAGAAACACGAAAGGAATTACAGTTTTGGACAACAGTCTAGAAAAAACCTAGTTTATCTATTTTTCTGTACAAGCTTTGACTCCAGAAAAATGGAATTTGTTCATTGTTAGAAAGTAGATTATTTTTTAATGTATAGAATATGCTCTTTGAAAAAATATATTACATTTGCTCCTCAAGTCTCCGAAACAGTTTCATGTTACAAATCAATAATACCCTAAATATCAGCTTGGTGGTGTTGCTCCTCCACTGAGTTATCCAGTTTCCCAAGTGATCTCCTTCTAGGTCGGCATATCACACAATATGTATACATTAATTATCATCATTATTTGATAGATTAATAGACTAATAATGGAGTAAATAAGTCCATATATATGTCACAATAACTCTTCCACTCAATGATCCATGACATATAAAAAAATACTTATTTATTTTCTATAAACATAATGTTAAATAGAAAGAAGAAAATACCAACTGATAAACTCTGGCACTTTATCATTCTACTGATTCTTAATCGGCAGTGTCCTGTTAACAATAGCTCAACAATTTTAACATTACCGATTGATGAGAAGGCTCTACAATTACAATTGTCTCTAAAGGAAGCCTGCACTTTTAAAATTCTTTGATTAGTTCTTTCTAAGTTTTAAAAAGAATTTCATAAGACCAGATAAGTTTGTTTAATTGAAATATTTTACCCTTTATTTCTCCCAATCAAAAAGAGACATTTTTTTAAACTTTAGTTCTATTTTTTCTGAAGACAATTTATCACAAATATATCAGTTCTCGAAATAATTATTATTATAATTAATATAAAAATTGACCCTGCAAAATTTTCAGGTATTGTAAACGAAAACTTATAACGTTTTTAGTGGGAATTTAAGTAAAAAAAAAGAATAATAATACTGCAAATTACTTTTCATTCGTACAAACCTGCGTATGTGTACGTGTATTCTGGCGTATTGTGACAAAATTAAAATATATATCATTGACATTTTTTCGGAAGTAAGTTTGCATCGCAACTTGATACAGACAGTAAGGGGAAAATGCTGAAAACTAGTTGGAATAACCTTAAAAATTATAACTCAAACAATTAAAGGAATTCCGAGCTTTTCAGAAGATATTAGGCGTTCGATAGAATCTAAGCTTAAATCCTGCATTAGTAAATCTAGTAAAATAAACTTCTCACTTATTTTCTTAGTTTTTGAATGTTTCTCAACAAAATGAATCTTAAGCCTCGAGTAATTAAATTATACTAGATTACAAATAGCTTCTCATTGTAACAGAAGTCAAAAGAGAACGCATGTTTTCAAAGCATTTAGTCTTCATCCGAGCGCTGACTTTTTTGCTAGTTTGGGTAAACATACGAAACTTTTTCAGTATTATAAAAAAGCATTTTTGTTAGAAATGAATTAATTCTTGAAGGAATATTAAAAATAAAGGCTCGCACTTGGAGAAAGATTGGAGCAACAAAGCCGAGTTGTCAGATGAGGGATCACAAACCAATGACTCCAACTGACCGGAATTCACACAGAAAAATTTGAACCGCATCAATAGCAATACTGGTGAATACTGTGATTTGAGAACTAAGTGCTTTCACCAGCCACAACACAGGGCTGGTCATCTGGGGGGGGGGGAGTGAACAAGAAAGTTCATTTATGAATAAAGAAATCCCCCATAGACATGTTAAGATAAGAGTGGCAGGCCCGGTGCCCAGAAGTCGAGGCTGAATCGAAGTTCAAATGCACTTGCAAATCATCAGCTATCTGCTTTTGTCTATATCTAATGTAACATTTTTTCACAGTCCTTTACATTGCCAGTTGCTAAATATAATAAATGCTCAACCCTCATTCGGCAAATTAAAATTAAATAAAGGATTAGCTTCAGTCAAGCATATGGGTATAATGCTTAAATGTTTTTGCTATACTAAGTATTGAAAAAGAAAGAGCAAAATTGTCCTTTTCCTGGAGTAATTAATAGCAAAAACAAAATCACACATTTTTATAAAAAAATGTGCAAATGTCCGTTTTTTTTTTCTTTGCTAAAAATTTAGGGGTCCTAATGATTTTTTGTACACGGGCCCCTTCATAGAGAAGGCCGGCTCTGCAGCGACATAACCCTTCCCTACGGAAGTACGTCCCGTCATCGATGAGAGGAGCTAGACCTCCACCTTTTCGTATACCACAGAGGTGACGGGAATCCACCACAACACCGAAAACTTCTCATCCTCAATTACGTGGTGTCCTTTGTGGAACTGTCACCTGAGACACGAGTTACGACATTTAATGGTTAACAGCTGATAATTTACAGATGTGTCCGCTAAATTCGCCGAATATTCGAATCTATTTTTGACATCAAATGCTAATGTGAGAATAAGAGCTGTTAACTTGACCTCTTTATTTTGTTCCATGTAGGTGGTGTCATCGAGACCTGACTTCGTTTCAAACTCTGCACGGTTCTTATAGCTTTTTCTCTTGTATGGGAAATTTAAAATGAGAAAACCATGAAATTAATTATATTAAGGAATATGGGATGTTATTGATTTGTCAACAGCTATATAATAAAACCATAATATTTTCCCCCATTTACTAATTCACAAAGGGGAAAACAAGAATCAATGGTGAATAAAGGATATCAAACAACAAATATAGGCCGATTTCCTTATTCAGGCTTTATCTTTTTTGAAGACGAATTTCTTCCTGTTTCCCAAAACACCTTTCAGAATCCCATTATCTTTCCATCTTCACAAAACTCTTGAAAATGAATTATTCAATACATCTGATACTGAGATTTTGTATGAATTGCGCATCAGTGTAAGAAAGAATAGAGTATCGCCTGACATAGAAATTCGTTTTCATATTCAACATAAATGAATAAATAAAATTATGCCAAATCCAATTATTTGCACTTTCGAGTAATTACTTATATTATCATTCCAATTAGATGTTGTGAATGGCTAAAGTTCAAATGGTAAAATCATTCAAAAAAATTGTTTTAAGCCATAAATCTGTTCCAATTTCGCTTTAGTTGCAAAGCAATATCGTTAATTGAACAATGTAATTACCACATAATTTTTTTTAAAAAAAAGGAGTAATAAAAGCAGATATTAGTCAATTTGCAAGCTATTGGTTTGCCTTAATTCTTAATTAATGGTGTTGATAACCAATCTACTTGTACATAATTATAATACACTGCAATGGTAAATTTTAAAAAATAGTTTTATCAAGTATTTTACATTTTTATAAGTTTTCAATAGATATCAATAATTTATGCATACATTATTTGATACAAAATTTGTGTTCATTTCATGAAAAATATTTGAGGGCATGAATAATTTCGAGTTTTTCTCTAAAAAAATTATTTATAAATTTCTATCAAGTTCCTTGTAATTTTGTTCCGTATGCTATTTCTAACTATTTCTTGTGTAAGCAATTAAAATATTTCTATGCTGTTATTAAAGCAAGATTATTTTGTAAGAACTTTTTTTTCCTTTAACTGAATGCAAATTATGTATCTTAATAAAATCGCGTCAAATAAATTAAATTTGAAATTGAGTTTGCATTCTGCGGTCGGCTAAACCATGAAAATTTTGCTGAAATCATGAAGAATTTTACCTAGGTTAGGAACTAAATTATTGTGAATGCGCTATTTTGTTCTGGTATGATTTCGTAAATGGGTTGCAATGTTGGGTTTGTCAAAAAGCTGGCACTGTCATTGGACTATTCTCCTTTGGTCCTCTCTTTTCCGATCCTGCAATTCTTACTGGGTTTCTTCGTCTGATGGGCTTTATGTTAGTGAGCTGAAAACACAACAATAACCGAGCAAATTGAACCGAGTGTAAAATTTCCACAGAATACAAAGATGCCCAAACATCTCCCAAATGTACTTCACCCACTAAAATATCGGTATCCATTCCAAAATTGTCAGTTGCATTAAAACTATCCTACGCGTGAGCTGAAAACTCAACAATAAGGGAAGGCACAAGAAAGGGAAGCGAACAGTCCGACCCTCCAAGATCGGCAAAAGGAAAATCGAAGGAAAATACAAGATTTCTCTGTAGAACACAGTGTATTAAAATAAACAATAACTGATTAGTTGAGCAGAAGTACAAAATAAGTGCCAAAATGTGATACGAAATGAATAAAAATTGTTATTTCAATGCATTTATGAAAACACATTTATTCAAAAGAAATAGATAGGAATTTTATATAATAAGCATTAATGCTTATGATTACAGAAAAATTACGAAGTTGGAGATATAATAAATTCATGCACGTACAAAAGATATCTTAATTCAAGAAAATATTTCTTACTCCTCTTGTAACATTTGCTCAGAATCAATAGTTAAAGAATAGTATCCGAGGAGCTTAAATTTGCATTAAATTAATAATCAATGGTCTCAAAATTTTCTTGCTCATTCTACTGTAAAAGTTTTATTTAAACATCTCTAGCAAAATATTGTGGATCCTGAATTAAATCAGAGAATGCCGTACATAGTAATGGTGAGCAATACTTTTAAGTTATTGCGTTTTTTAAAGTACAGACTGTTAGACAATCCGTCTGTTGCCGGATTTTTCTCAAATTTGGCAAAAATCTACAAATCTGATGCAAAAACCAAATTTCATATGTCTAGCTCAAAGTGCTTTGGAGCTATCTTTGTCGAAGGAGGTTTAAATCGTGAAAGTATGTTACAATCTTGAATTCGAATTTTTTCATGATTACAATGCTTTTTCTATATTTCGAATTGGAGTTGAGCGTAAATTAATTTCGTGAGTTTAGTGCCGAATACAATCTCGATAAGGAAGGAGCGACAGGCAGGCAAACCCTTTGGGCTCGGAGGTACGTACCTTTTATTACCAAGAGAGCTTCAGATACCTAACCAGAACCATCAAGCAAGTCTAGGTTTCCTTCGGTCACAATTACAACTCCAGAATTGGAAAAAGAAGAAGAGGAACTTCCACTCGAGGAAATATCTCAGAAACCGAATTTCAGACACGGGTATTTTGAGTCAAGGTGTGAGTTTCTTCTCCCTTTTTCTCTTTCGCACCCGAACTATGGATGGCACCCTCCCAAACACTTCCTCCTTTTCCAAGCTCTACAAACTTTTTAATTGTTAACTATTCGGTGGTCACTAAAGGTTTCCCTGAATAAAATTTCCAGATCCACCATCAGACCTCAAAAAATACATAGCCTTTAACCCTATTCTGTCAACACTTCTTTGTTCAGTGGTGGCGGGGTGGTTTGATGTATACAAGAAGAAGAAGACTTGAACCCTTTATTTACTGAATTATGTTGCCATCCATTTTTCAACTTCATTTTTGCCATAGTAGTTTAGTTTTCTTGCAGAATAATCCCAGGACACCCAAAAAGAAAATGTAATTAACAGAAATGTCTTAATTACCTAGATTAATTAAATATTTTTAATTCCTACTTTTAGCTCATATTAACTTTATTTATTTGAATTGCATTCTCCGTGTTCTTTCGCATACAATCAGCAAAAATAGTCACATAGTAAAGAGGTTAGCTAGATATAAATGGTACTTTTAAGTACTTTCAGTCAATAAAAGGTTAAAATGGTCACCTAATGGATAAGAATTCCATTCGAAGCCTATGACGCATTAAAAGGCTCAACGAGATTCTACTTCGCTATTAAAAGTTCATCACTGCTCACCAAATGGAAATGGGATCCGATCAGTCAAAGGCACATTCTGCCAACTGCGGCGAAACTCGGGAGGATCCAAATCCATTCATCATAATTTCAAAGAAACATAGATAGGAATAATATACATCCTCTATAAACAGCATGTGTAATAATCTGTAATTTTGCTTTCCAAAGCAAATAGTGTTTTTATAAGAAAAACGGATTTATAGTCATCAATACTGGTTACTATTAGATGTCGCATCAGTGATCTCAGAGCTTGGAGACAAACTTGGCATGCTTAGTCCTGCTCAATTCGTAAAGAAAGACTTTGATTTTTTAAAAACATTTTTAAACCAAATCTAATAATATTACTGCATTTAATAAATTCAAGCATGGAAATTTAGAAAAAAAAACAGATCCCGTATTAATATTCTGCGAGAAATGCGCTTAATTCCTAAACATCATTTTAGGACAAAATATATTTCAAAATCTTTTCAGATTAAAGTATTAACCAAGAAGTTCTAATTAAACTGAGCATGATTATTACTATTTTTCGAACAAAAGCCATTTTTTGAATATCGGAAATACAGTTTTTAGTATAATATTCTGATAGTAACTCGCAGCCCAAATTTTCAAACTCATTGAATAAAATTGAAAAACAAGTAATATAAAAAATTAAGTCAATTCCTACTTAGGACAACAAAGAATTTGTTTTCTTTTAATTATTTTTTATGAAATAATTATCATAAAAATTATTTTTATGATATATTTAATAAAAAGTAAGTTCTTGCGAAAACCAACTCATTTTTGATACTTAATAATAAAAAATGAATTGGTTTTCGCAAGAATTGAAATCGCATTCTTCATCTTCACATGAAAAATAACAATATCCTTGCCGATTGAGATAATGCCTATCGCTTACAATTTTCATTAGAAACTGCTAAAACTCTAATTAAAGTACTAAAAATTAATTAATTTAATGAACGAATTGATATTTGAAAAAGAATCTGTATTAGCATCGATTGCCATCCACTACAAGTTTCTAATGAAAATAAAACTGGTAGTGTTTTTTTTAAATGCTCAAATACATTTTCAAAAAATCTATTTGAACCAGAGTGGATGAATAGAAAGATTTTTATTAACGATCGAAAATTTGAACCAGGCATATAAGTAAATAAATATAGGGAGAGAATGAATTAATAGCAGGAATTGAAAAAAAAAAAAAAAAAAAAAAAAAACTGACCAAGTTTATAGTAAGAAGAACGAATGCCGAAATTAAAAGCAACTAAAGGCAAATTCTCATTCTAGCATAAATAATGTGAACCTTCAGTGGTACTTTTTTGTTACTTTAATTTAAGGAGAACAAATCTGCCCGAACAACTGAAAAGTGCACTCCAACGGACGCAGTTTTTTTAGTATGTCTTTGCATAAAAGAGTTTATTGTAATAATAGATTCCTATAAAGTGGAATAAGGCAAGTGCATTCAGTCAAATGAAGATTCTGCTAAAACCAAATTTCTTAAAATACTGCTTCAAACAGTACTTTTTCTAGGAAACAATCAAATCTCCTGTTTCTATAAATTCACTAATTTAATCAATGTGAACACTTATAATTTACAACGAAATAGATGAGGTCACAGGTCATGACCCTGATTAAAATGTGGATGATATATGATTTGGTCATAGAACACAACAGCCATTTACTAATAAAATTAATCAATATGAAACTTTTTTTTTTCATTTGAAAAGAGAAAAGAATAAAAAAAAATATTGAAGAAAAAGAACCGATATTTAGTGTAAAACTTGATCTGAATCTTTTACAAAGGAATTAAAATTTGTCAATTATTTCCTGCTTTTAGTCTAGAAATAAGTGACTGTTGTTTTTAATGCTTATATTGCATATTTACATTTTTGGGGATTTTTAATCCGCATGAAAGGATTTTCATGCCGTTACATAGTCCTAAGCCTAAAATTCAATCTTGCATTCCTTTTCTTTATAAATGAAGGACTGCATTGAAATTTGAAATAACTTAGTGTGTATTATATATTTGATATAGTATGATTAAAGACAGATGTTGAACTATTAAGTAATGAAAAAACAACGCATAATAATTCGGAGTCATAATCTGATTTGTGATCACAAATACAGGTGCCTATTATGATTTTTTCTCCCAAATGCATTAGAAGTAAAGAAACATACGATTTAAATCGCCATCTGAATTTGAAATATTGAATCATAATATTTGGAAATGAATTAAAGATAGCCTTACTGTTAGTTATTAATTGTTAGTCCCTTTTCTTGTTTTATTTCAGTAATTGCATGTTTATTTGGAGATGATAAATTATTTTTTCCTCAAAAATAAATATATGAATGACGTCACGGAGAATTTGATACAAAGAAGCTTAACTGTCTTGAAACCTGTATTGCGAATGGAAGAAATGCCAGCCTACTTTCTTAAAGCTGGGGTTATTAGAGAACAACAAGTAATAAAGAGTTTACACTTATTTCACTTCATTTAGAGATAAGGTGTACCATTCAGTCAGACCACCCAACATTAGATTACAACAGCGATTGCACTTTCTTAATACCAAAACACAAAAGATCAAAATTGTCTATTAGTTGATTTAAGATTACAGATTAGCTCTATGCTGGAAATGAAATGTTCATTGTATAGTAGTAGTAGTACAGCATGTGTGGTGGTCTATATACGTAGGAAAATATTCTATTGGTGTCCCAATTGTATTGCTTGTTAAAAGTACTACTTACAAGTGGTATTACTTGTTACAAGTAGTTACAAACTGCTTAATGTTTGGTTTTATAAGTTTAAATGTGCGTAATTTGAATGATAAAATAAGTACTCAAATTTTAATAACATATATTGTCACGTAGATAGAACTCCAGAAGACACAGGAAGTAAAGTTAAATCCATTTATTAGCTCAACTCTGAACTAAGAAACCTGTGACTGAGAGATCTTCAGTTTTTATGCAGGTGGGGAAAGTTCCAGAATACCTTTCTGGAGACAATAAGAAAAGTCCAGAGCACTTATGTGGTAAATGAAAGAAAGGTCTCGAATCTTCTGGAACACGAAATCAAGGGAAAATACTTACACAAATTTTAATTATATTGGGATTTGAACTTAGGATCGTCTGACTATGAGTCCAGCGTCATAACCAATCAGCTATGCAGACTCAGCAACGTTCAGTTTCAATGCGGCAATATGAATATTCAAATCAAACTTTCCTAAAAAAATTAAATCGATTATTTATGAATTTCTTTTTCTGTATTCGGTATTCGTGTAACTTTTCACGAAAGCACTGTTTCAGCTCAAAAAGACATTTCAGTGACTGCTAATTTGTTCAGTTAGTCACTCCCCCCCCCACTATTATTCTAGTTGGGGTGTGACAGACCCGTGTTCATCAGTCTCTCTCCCCTCCATAATTACGCCTCCGAGTTCCCCCTACCTGTGACTGGCATTCGGACATTCGGTAATTGTTGAACGTTTGAATTATCCCTACTCTATGAATTCCATAATAAGCCGCGAGTGTTAGTTAAGTGCATTACGGCGGTGATTGGACGAGCACCGAGGTTGCTTGTCTTACGTATTTGCCGGCGACTGTGTAAATACGGCTTGTTCCGTGAAGCACTCTACTCATTAACATCGAAGCTGTCGGCATTTCGTTACGGTTTGCATCATAGTTATAATTTTAAATGAATGAAGGAAAAAACATATTTTTAATTGGGATGATGGGTAGATAAAATCTTTCCATTAAAAAAATCCATTCTCAGAAAACATTGAACAAATCTTTGTTTTCTGGTGCAAAATTAAGTTTTAAAACTTAATCGCTGATTTCAGTTTCTTAAAGAGACGATGTTTCCCCACCATACGAATGTTAACATTATTTCAGATTCTGTAAGAATTATTTGACATCTTTCGTTGAAGTCGCTTCATTCTCAATGAGATAGATATAAAGTATACTTTAGTAGACTAGTTTTACTGCCTTTGTTAACCTACATGAATTAGATAACCATAGTTTTTAAAAGTTTCATACATATATATACTATTTATTTATTGTAGAATAAACTTAAGAGAAAAGATTAAATCTCCTCAGAAATTTATTATTTTATCAGAGAAAAAAACCCTAAAATAATGAACAAATGGACTTTAAAATTAACACAGGTACATTTCAGTTTTAAAAAGCTATTAAAATAACCATTATTTGTCATGGCTTTTCATTATTTTTAGGTTATTCTTCTGCATTATCAATATTTTTAGCAAAACAATCCCTTACGGAAAAAAATTTGTAGAAGTTGTTTAGAATCTTAGTTTACACATTTTTACACACAGTACCTAGTCTACACGTGCTAAATATTTTTTTTGATTACTTCGAATGTTTCATTTTTTAACCACTTTTTTCAAAATATCTTCAGTAAATTCTCTAGAGGATTTATGAATTATATGTGACATTTATTAGTGTAATGTATGCAAGAAAAAGGAAGGATAATTGGGAGTAATATAGGAGTTAAAAGGGAAGGAGAATAAGCATTTAAATATTTTTGAAGAAAGGTAAATTTTCACTTATCTACAGCCTTTATGCAACTTTTATATACAAGATTGAATTCTTGCCATAAAAATATGAAGCTTTGCATCCTTTAAATCTTTTATAGTATCTCTGTTTGGCAGATAAATTCACTGCTTTCATCCTGAAATACTGAATGAATGTACTCTCAGGCTGATTTGCGTCGATCCATCCTTCCGTATAATGCTCTTTTCTGATTTGAATTTGGGAGACAGCCAGTAGCGTCTACAAAGGAAATGAATAGCTCAAATACTATAATTTCTTCAAATCTCTAGTCCTCCTAAGAATAAGTGAAGACTAATTTGATAGTAATAATGAACTAAATTAATAATGTATTTAAATATAAATCGAAGCCTTTTTTAAATGTCACTGATGTTTAGTTCTTTATACCAATAGAAATGGAAATTTATCAAATGGGACGTATTAATGCCCGACGTTAATTTTAAGAGCCTAGTATGAATGCTTTAGCTTTTAAAAATCTCCTACTGGCCGCAATGACCTGATGGTAATGTCTCGGCTTCGGAACCGGAGGGTTTGAGGTTCGAGATGTGTGTGGGGTCTCTTAAAGGGGTTAAATCTCTCTGAGGGAGTTAAATCTGTCAGGTGTGATGTGGAGAGGGGGGTGCCACCTCAAATGTCATTCTCGTCAACTGACCATGGTTCAAAATGACATGGTTCATTCCAAAATAGCCCTAGTGTATCTTCAAAACGGTACTTTTATATAACTAAACAGAACTAAAATAATTTTAAAAATCTCCTTTAGCTAAGAGTGAATATTTATTCATAGTAGCACTTTTTAATCCTGTCTCGAAGGAGAAAATATATATATACGAAATCATTTTTATGTATCCTTTTCTAGTTCAAAAAAAATATGATAAATACTTTGAATGATCATTATTTCAAATTATAAAGCATTATTTTTAAAAGAAAAGTGTATGCTTTATATAATATCCACATTTATCGCTCAAGTAAGAATATAAAGCTCATATGTATCTTAACAATTGATCGAATATTTTTCTTTTTTCATTCCATGGTAAATACAATACTTTGAGTTCCCTCCGAAAACGTTACCTTGTTGCATAATTTATCACATTGCTCGATTGATAAATCATGCAATTTTCCGTTGTGACAGAAAATGTATTCCACTGGTCATCCGCCTGTCAGGAGAAAATTCGAAAATGGAAAACATCCCACTTCCTCCTGTCACCCGGCGCTCCTCGGATCGGACCTGACAGCGCATTTGAATGCCTGAGACCGGAGTTCGAACGAAATATTTTCAAAGCTATGAAGTTCTACAAATTGATTTTACAGAATTCTCATTCTTTTCCTCCGAAAAATAGTAGTATTTTTGTATCAAAATGCCATTCTTGTTTGAACTCTTCTAATTATAATAAAGAAATGGAACTAATAATAATAATGCCTACCGATTTGTAAATAAATAAATTGATTAATTACTTGATAATTTTTCTTATCGTTATAGCTCAGAATTTCAATTTTTTTTTAAAAAAATTTCTCATCCCTTGTTCAAATTAACACAAATGTGTTTACAAAGCAGCAGAATCATAGTATAAAGGTAAATGAATCGATATACAAGGTGGCCAGAAATAAAACACCCCTACTCTGACCTCCATGGATATCGAACTACTCAGTGTAAAGGCTCAAAATTTTGTACACATACTATTCAAAATATGGGGAAACGGATTTCACGAAAAAAAAAATTAGTTCCTGAAATCACCGATAGGTGGCGCTGCACAACTGGAACTATGATCAAAAGACACAAATAATAATAAAAATTAAAATGTTTATGCGGAATGGAATGCTTCCATGCTTCCTTTTTAATTTTTCTGCCCCTTATGGAAAATAAAAATAGTAAAGAAGCTAGAACTCTCGTTGTAACTGCAATTTCATACTGTAACCAGAAAAATTTGCATAAAGCATGGTTAGAAGCCATGTTCTGGGTATAAAAGAAGTTAAAAGGTGGGGAATGTCATTCTTATTAGTGATGGCTGTCACGCTGCCAGAACGCGCTTTGCTTGTGAAGTTGTTTTACGAGAATAAAGGAAATGCTCCAGCAGCACTTCGAGAGTTTCGCCGACTTAAGGATTTGCGTAAGGGACCATTGCTTCCACAAGCTCTCAGGAGAATGATCGCTCGATTCGAGGAAACTGGACATCTTGGAGTTCAGCCTGGTCGAGGACGCAAACCGGTTCGTTCAGATGTCGTTGAAGATGTTGCCACCGGTATTGTTGAACAGTCAATGGATAATGTTTTAGGCTGCAGTAGTGCACGTGCAGTGTCACGACACTTGGGTGTTCCCTATAGCACAGTGTGGAACGTACTCAGAAAAATGGTGCATTGTTTCCCGTACAAAATCCGCCCTAATCAACAATTGCTGGCCACAGACAGGGAGATGCGACTGACCTTTGCATTGACATTTCTTGCTAGAGTTGAAGTGGATGCATCGTGGCCGTGGCAGATTCTGTGGAGCGATGAGGCCCATTTCCACCTCAGTGGAACAGTGAACACCCATAACTGTCGCATATGGGACACGACAAACCCCCGTACCTTCCAAGAGATTCCACTCCACTCACCGAAAGTTACAGTCTGGTGTGGATTCACAGCCACATTCATCCTTGGACCGTTCTTTTTCGAAGAGGTTACTTCCAATGGCCTTGAGACATGTACCGTGACGGCCAACAGGTACAAAAGGATGCTCGAAACATTTGTTGTACCCCATTTGCAGCAGCGCCAATGCCTTGACACCATTACTTTTATGCAAGATGGAGCACCTCCACACATTGGACTCCCTGTGCAACAGTTTCTTCGCCAACATTTCACCACTGACAGAATAATCAGTCGCGCGTTTCCGACAACTTGGCCATCTCGTTCACCGGATCTTAATCCGTGTGATTTTTGGCTTTGGGGACACTTAAAAAACCTTGTTTATCGAGAACGTCTGATAACCTTGGCAGATTTGAAAGAGAGTATCAGTCTGCATGTGAGAAGCATCTCAGATGACCAGTTACGATCCGCAGTTGAACAAGCTGTCCACAGACTTCACATTTTACATCTTCAGGAAGGGAACCATATTGAGCAGCATTCCCTGCATCGATAACGTCCTTGTTTCATGTATGCTCGGTACTTTCAAATAAAATGTGTTTAAAACGTGTTTTTGTGTCTTTTCAGCATACGTCCAGTGGTACAGCGCCACCTATCGGTGATTTCTGGAACTAAATTTTTTTTTCGTGAAATCCGTTTCCCCATTTTTTGAATAGTATGTCCACAAATTTTCAAGCCTTTACACTGAGTAGTTCGATATCCAGGGAGGTCAGAGTAGGGGTGTTTTATTTCTGGCCACCCGGTATATTATTGCCAATAGGATACATTCGGAAGACGCTTTATTTCGATCAATCTAATCAATTTACCAAAAAAAAAAAAAAAAGAATAATCTTATTTTTTTGCTTGTCACTGCATATCTTTTTTTTTTGTTTTATTTATAAGATTAAGAATGTCTTATTTTATTTTATATCTTGAATTGAAAGCTGCTCCTTGAAAAATAAAGCGTTTAAGCAAAAGTTATCGCCTTTTTTTTAAAACGAACCAAAAATTAGTGTTGTTGACTTGGCAACAAACTGTGTTTTAGTGTGTTTGTATTTAAAACAAAATAGGATTTTTTAGTTTTTTTTCCATGATTTATTCGAAAAAATGAAAAGTTAACATTTTTGTTAAATTATTTTTAAAAATTGAGGTAGTTAGTGATTAATACATGGTTATCCGTATTATTCTTCTTTTCTAATATACGCTTTGACTATTTATTAGAGTCAATTCTTTCATAAGCTTGAAAAAATTAAATTCTGTAACTTTTTTTTGTTCCAATCCCCAATGCTCACCTTACTATATCTACTAACATTACTATAACATACCTCTACCTATTAGCTATGCTAAGTGCTATTTTCATTTCATTACATTCCATATTTGATATATTTATTGAGATATAAATCTCAAATAATTTTAAAGGTGAGACATTCGATTAACTTTTTAAAAACTTTTAAAAAATTTCTCAAAACATTATATTTAATTTTAAATCCAATTTTAAGTATTTTAAGCTTTCTAGGGTCATGGAAAGTAAGCGTTCCACCATATTCATCAATCTTTGTGCGAAGTTTTGTAGGTTGATATAAGTTCTGACAAATTTTTCAATAAGACAGAAATTTAGATGCTTTAGTTCCCTATGTCATACAAAATGACGTGTCTTGATTTGTTAGTTAATTATTAATTAAGACAATTAATCGAATTAAATTTACCTTATAAGCTAAATGAATCACTTTTCTTAAGCCAGCATGTCCTAAAAATATTTTAATATATCATTAATTAATCAAATTTAATTTACCTTATAAGCTTAAAAAGTTGCTTTTTAAAGGGTTTTATTTTATAAATAACTTTATAAAAAATTTTAAAAAATGTAATTTATTTCTCAATTTTAAAATCTAATTTCCATATTTTCAGTAAACCATAGAATACTTATAAAGTAAAATATCTTTTGTCTTCAACATTAAAAAATAGACACAAAATATATATTCTTCTCCGTCACTTTTTATCGATTAATCAGCTTGATCGACGATCGTGCTCTTGACATTTTAATGCAAAAACCCGCTTAACAACTCTTTAATGGAAAAGTTCCTTTGAAAAGGCGTTTAGCTTTCAACTTTATCATGCTTTCATATTTGAAAAGAATAACGACACTCAAAGTTGTGTAGAAAACGATAAATTTATCATTGCCAAGATCAGAATAATACATTAGCATTACGAAACAGTATTTGGTAAGCGATAATTCTCCGTACAAGTTAGAAACAATAAAATTTTTATTAATGAAGAAGTTATTTTGCATATTCAAAGACTGTTCATACAAGACCAAGATTGAAATATTTTATAGACAGTTGAGGAAAATAAAACATTTCAAGCTAACCTCTACACATTTTAGAACCTGAACTCTAACCTCGGATTTTACGATTAATTACTTTAGAATTCTACACATTGGTATTTCTGAATCATATTGTTGTTAGACCTGTTCAGGATAAATAAACGACTAATTTAAATCTACTAATCACTCATTGCAAAATAAACTGTTAAGTAAAAATGTGCTAAATCTCATGCAATAAAATTTTTTGACAGAGTGGTCTCTTTAAACAGTAATTCTAGGGATAATAAAAAAGAAAATGGA
>JAPMOQ010050612.1:67879-81965 GCA_026543055.1 Argiope trifasciata
GTTATCTACCTTTAAAGGGTCAACATTAAGTGGAAGAGGATTAAGGGGAATTATCGATGCTGTAGTTGATTTCAAAAGATAGATCTGCACCTCTTAATAAGCATTTTGAATTTTCGCAAAATCTAGAATAAAGGATAATAATTTATTTAGTTCCTTTTAAAAATTTATTTGAAATAATTTATTGTGAAAAGACCCGGAACTTCGTCTGGATGGAAGAGTTGACTTAAAGTTATTTGAATGGAAATTGCGAGGATGCCCATTCTTTGATTTCAAAATGGATGTTTTTATGTATTAGAATTTTCAATTCTTTTATAATGCTTTTCTTTTTATCAAATTTTATTAGTTTAGTAGCTCTTATTAACCATTCTGTCAAGATTTTGAGTGGAATTACTGGGGTAAGTTTCTGGAGATAGTAATTAAGCCATTTATTTGCTTTTTTGCGCTGAGGGATGGATGTCTCGCAAATGTAGACCCAATTTGAATTTCTAATGAAAATAGTATCCTTTTCAGATCTTCAGCTTCGTCACAACAATACTTTCTGCTTTATCAACAAATTGCTTAAGATTATGATTTAGGTGTTCTATTTATATTTTTTGTTGTGAAACGTATACTTTCATCTAAGGTTTTGATTTTTTCATAATTGTTTACACATTCACAAGGAACACTATTTTTCAAGTTATTTGAGGTGTTCAAGAACAACCATTTATTATTAACATTATGCTGAAGGTATTAGCCATTAAAATATTTTTGCAATTATTACATGAAGAATTTCATTTAATAATGGAAATTAAATTAATTTAACTATAACTAGAATTTTCGATCTTATTTTTACCTCTATCCGCTTTTAATTTTATATTAATTCTTAACTTCATTAACAAATTTTTTTTATTAAGGTTGAAATGAAAATAAAATTTTCAAAATAACACCCTAACTGTTGTAAACAGTTTACAGTTTTTCAACCTAAATATATTATATTTCAAAACTAAACTTTCTTAAATCGGCAGAATTTCTTTAAAATAAATTAATGCTATTTTAATTTTTCACATATAAAAATAATTTAAAAAGTGCACTAATAATTCAATTCATCCAAAATTTAAAAATGATATCAAATAAAAACTGTCCTAAATTATTAAAACTGTTAAAAATTGTGCTATAATACACATTTTTAAAGAAGGCGCCATTTTTTTTCATTAATTTTAACTTTTGTATTCCTATAACTTAGCGTATACTTAATACCTTAGAAACGACTTTGAATCTTTTGTAAGGTAACAACACAAACAAACGGCAGGAATTTTGGCTGAAAATTGAAGAAACTTTTCACTGAAAGGAAACGGATGTAAATCGATAACAAAAGCACTTACTGTAACCAAAATCATTTATAAATGCATTTGGAGATCTGGAAAAATGCATAAACCTTGACCATAAGTCTTTGACCTTGGGATTTAAAAAATTTTCCAAGGCATTGATACGACTTATCTAAGAATAAAAAGGAGGTGAAAGCGCATCTATTATTTAAGGATATAAACAATAAAATAATGTAGCAGGTAAAATAAGTATAAAATTTCAGCAGGAAGTTTAATTTTGAAAAAATTAACAATCCAAACGGGTCTGAAAAATAATTTTTTGTAATATTAATTCATATTCAGCTGAATTTTATCTAAATGTACAGTATTTATATGTTCCTTGTGTTATTCTGCATTATTTGATAGCTAAATTAAATAGCAGCTTGCTTGCTAGTTCATCATTCTTGGAAGATAAATGTTAATTTTGATTTAGATGATATTCGTGATCTAAAGAATCCACTTAGTTTATTATATGATCTATTTTAATCCCTTTTCCAGCTTTATTAATCATCTGCTTTTATAAATAAGTTCAATAGAAGGGATAAATCGCAAAATAGTTCCGAAAACTTATTAATAACTTAAAAATTCATTTATTTGCCTGTATTATAACATTTAAAATAAACTTATATATTTCATGTACGAACTTGGATCTTAATAATTAAAAGAATAATATTATATGCGTAAATAAATGGCAGAAAGACAAATACATCTTATTTAAATAATAATGTTTTGGCGATAATGAATAGTAGTATTTCATCGTCCAGAAATTCTCCGAAATTTACAAAATGCGCTTTTAAAATTTCAAAGTTCCTTTATAAAATATTAATGTATATTTTATATATTTAAGATACATAAATTATTATTTTGTTAGGATTTATAACTTATCTTAATATTTAATATATCTAATTTTATTCTTTTAGAACAGAAAGTTTAAAAACATTGCTCAATTTATTTGTTGTTATACTTATTTATAGATGCAATATTTGACATTTCCCTTTTCAACTGTGGACAGCTTTTTGACTTTAAATGTCCCATTTAATATAGGATCAGAATTTCTGAGGCACTCGAATACTAGTCTGCATATCTGAAAGTCTAACGTACCCACTCATTTATAATAAGGCATACATATTACAAGAGGCAGGGTTCTGGGAACCATCTCATTTATATCATGTCATCATGAATATTGCAAATCTGGCGAGCTCTCCCCTCCATTACTAATCTCCGTCTGCAAGGCAAGTCGAGGCGAACTTCATAATCTTCCTCTAAGTTTTACAAATCACTTTCCTGATTCGGGCGAATAACAAATGCCCTTTGCAATCACCCGGACCTTCTATGACAGAATCGCGTCTAAATCACTGCTCGCCGTTGAATGCGTTAGTAATCCTATTTGGGCATCGCCTACCAAGGAAGTGAATAAATATGGAAATGACATCACGGTCAATTATATTCTTTATTAAATGAATACAAATACAGTAGGTTTATCCTTCTGGTACTTCGTTGACAATAAATTATCCAAACTCGAAAATGTGCGAATGGTAACACAATTAACTTTAATAATAATTTATACATCTAAACAGATATTAGTCAATGTTAGAACCTAAAGTTTGATTCGATGTTCATCGTACATTTGCGCTGTTATGGAAAGCACCCGTGGACTCTTGTAACAAAAGGAAAGGTTGAAAAGAAGAGATAATAAAGAATATTAAAATCAGTGGTTTCAAACCACCAGTAACAGCATCAGAAATGCAAAGGAAGCGGATAAATGTTGACTCTATGGTAATAATTATTGTTTAATACGTTGACTGCCACTACGAGATAATTCGTAGATTGTCTTCTTTTCTAGCACCCAACCATCCATGTTATGAGATGACACCTTCTCTACTACAGATAAAAAATAGCAAAGAAGGGGTCATCTCATTAGTTAGATGCTCCTGATCTCAGGCGAAGGTTATGTGTTAAAAAGACCCCAAGGAACTCTGATGCGTAAATGGAAGCATCTGAGGACTGTTGTTTTCATACGTTTATCAGCTGCTTGGCTGGAAAAGTGGGGAAGGGAAGCACATTTCAACGAGGAAGTGTATAATAGTATACAATAACGATGAAGTGTACAATAACCGAATACAGATACGTTTATCAGCTGCTTGGCTGGAAAAGTGGGGAAGTTAAGCACATTTCAACGAGGAGTGTACGTGTTCTTTAGATCTGTGTTACTTAGATTTTAATACATAAATGTAGAAAACCTCCATAAAAATATCTCTTGAATTAATTTCTTTTCATATCCTCTAAAATCAGATAAAGGTGATGAACATAATTTTTGAAAGGAATTGACTGCTAGTCTGGGTTCCAGAATAATACTATTCACCTCATTATCACTTCAAAATCCATTGATATTAATAAAGAATATAATTAAGGAAGTAATATAAAATTGTAATTAAGAACAGGTTTTCCAAGAGGCTTATATACATAACCTCTTAGGGACTAAATAATAAAAAAAAATGCAAAATTAAATGTCACCATATTTGAAACTTTATGTCTCTTTATATGACAGTGAAAAAATTATCGGCTATTGTTTTGTTGTTTTTTAACCTTCAACTAGTTCAAAACAATTTTTTAAGTGCAGTATAAATATGAATCACTGAAGCAATGCTTTTTTGAAAGATTCATGCAATTAATTCGATTATTAAGCTGCAATGAGGAATTATTTAAATGCGATTCATTTAGAAAACTATAATTAGTTTTCAAGATAACAAAAGATAAATACAATGACTTTTATACGTTTGAAATAATTAATTTTTATGGCTTCTAAATTAAATATTTTATCTGTTTGAGCGCAGTATTGATAAGTTTAAACAATTAGCTATGACTAGAGTAAAAAATAAAGGCCTAGACAGACATACCCAGCAACTGTTTTCATTAAGAAGGGAGATGGTACTAAAGAGTATTCTGCAAGAAAGTTTCAGATTCTTATTTAAAATTGATTATCCGTAAATTATTTTTATCCACCATTATGTAAACCTATTTTTGATCCTCACTTATTTTTTCCTTCTTTTTTTCAGAGAACAAAGAGAAGTTCATTCTCTACCTGACTCTCAGTCTCAGCATAGCACTCGTAGCGCTACTCGCCATCCTCACCACAAAGTTTTACATGCGGCGCTCAAGAAGAATGCGCGAAGAGAGAGCGGCCCCTTCCAAGCCGCCCTTGCCAGTCGACACCCCCGGCAGTGGAGGGGGCATCAGCCCCTTCGGAGACGACTGCACGGATCTCGATCACTTTGACTCCGGGGTGGACGTGGTGCGCTTCACTTCAAGATCCTCCCTGCGCAGGGCCCAGCCCATCGAGGAGGACGACTGCAGCTTCCCCAGGGCCCCTGTCAGAGCACAGAACAACTACTACTACAGTTAACCCCTCTCGACACCCCTCTCATATTCGAAGCTTCAGTGGTTTTTAATTGACCTCTCGTATCCCTCACTCTGAAATCTATTTTTATACAGACATGTCGCCACTACCAGCACAGCAGGACAGACACAGAAGCGCCGCGGCTGAAGAAGCTTGCACGAAATGGAAGGAAAATGCAATAACAATAGATTTATTGCCTTTATGTCTGAACCCACAATTGTATGCTGTCAGATCCTAATGAGATTATTTTATGAAACTTCAAATAGGGTCCTCAAAGAAGCAAATAACGGAACTGAGTTTCGGGCCTGCTACTGTATGTAGAATATTCAAGATATTTTAATTTTAAAATTCGAAGTTGATTCCGGATGTCATCAAATGGCTGGAGTTTATAAACCCGCTCTGAAACTCGAATGAACAGAGCAGATGTCCGGGTATAAACCAGACATCATTCTCATTTGGATGTCCTTTTCTGGAATCGTCTGTAGAATAGATTGCAGTCCTCTCTTCACAAACACCGAGAGGACTCGAATAATCTGACAGCAACAATGTCTTAGAGAAGAAAAATGGACTGCTGTTACTGAAGTTCTTTTAATCAGGGATTTGTGTTTTTTATGTTTTGTAAACTTTCATTGTATTTAAAAGGGACTGATCGTTGTTTAGTTCATGGTTTTGTATATCCAACACTTTTTTTTTTGCATTTTCTATCCAATTATGAAAATAAAATTAGCAACACTAATTATTTCAGACAACTAGACCACATTTTTCAAAATTCATTTACAAATAAGTTTTTGTTCAATACAATTAATTATTCTTACTTTATTGTTTTACAGTGAATCATGGGGAAAGTATCTTTATTAAGTGTTTATTACAGTTATCTTGCTATGCTACGGTGAAAACTAACGATCTCAGCTATCTGCACATGAAAATTGAAATCTCGCTGGGTGCTCACTTTAGAGAAACCAATATTTCAGTTTCATATGGTGACTGTTTTGAAAACGCAAGCAATTTGTGTTCTAATTTGAGTTTTAACAAAAATAAAGAAGAAAATGAAGATGTTTTCAAAACTTTTTGCTGCACTAAATTGACTTCGCCGATTTTCAAAAAGAAAGTGTGTGAAAAGAAAACTCCCGAATTTATGAAATGTATCTGAAAACTGTTTCTCAATTTGTTGCGATAGGGAGTTGGATGTACAATCAATTTCTCATTTGTGCTCGCAATCATCTCGCTGTTCAAAGGCACCCGCGCGGTGCGAACAAGTGCATTACGACTGGTCGATTCTCATAGAGCTTTGAAAATAGTGTTTCACGACCGACTTTTCTCTTGTATTATGTAAAGTGAAAATAAGTGCAGGCAAATTCCGACATTTGAAAGAAGTGGTTTAGCAGAAGAACTCTTCTGATGAGTTGGATTGCTGGAGATGAATTCGTTTCTCATTCAGTGAAGGGATTGTCTAACAGATGATTATACAGCACGAATCGTCACAATAGCTTCACTTTGATGTAAATGCGTTGTGTCACAAATAAATTATATCGCACTTTTTATGTAATCAGTTTTCAGATTTGAGATAGAATTTTGGAACTGTTTTTCGATATAAAAATTTCAATAATAATGCTTATCAATACATACAAAAACATTATTCTTTTTCAATCAGTATTAGAATTAGATGATAAGAAAACCAATGAATAGAAATACCGTTTTAATGCAAAATAAAAGGGCTCTCTTACAATTACACATAAATCAATTAATTAATTACAGTTGGAAGGAATATAATTTCTTGCATGATTATGAAGCTATTTAAAATAATCAAGGAAAACATATAGTAAAAGCAAGGAAGGAATCACATAAAATGTTGAAGTATGAACAGCAAGTAGTAAATAAAAGATCTAGATTAGTTTATTTTATTTAACGTCCTGTTTTATTTAAATTAATTTCCTGTTTTAAAGCAACAATATGGTTAATTTGGTACGAACTTCGTTATTTTGAACAGCTGGCATCCCCCTCTCCATACCAGTGGTAAGAAGTTTGGTCTGACTGATTTGGCGCGCAACAGGTCCCCTAACACGAAGGTTCTTCTGTGGAAACGGGTCTCGAACTCGAAACCCTATTGCTCACGAGCCGAGATCTTACCACAAGCCTCTACGCCCCCTAGAAAGATCTGGAAGGTTAGTGACATTGGAAATTGCAAAACACAAAAATATAATAGATAATGAAAATCAAAACAAAATAAATAAAGAAATACTCTTGATTGAAATTTCAAAAATGAAAACCATCACATAGTTTTAAAATTATCAAGAAAAATTAATTCTTCCTATATTTCTTTTCCTTACTCCTGCAAAAACTAATAATTTTTTCAAACTCTACAAATGTAGCTTAATACTGACTGTAATCATGTTCTTTAATATTTGAAGTGTTAAGTTATTTTTAAATCCATTTGCTGTTATTTTTAGATTCTAAGAAATGTGATAAAATTTTGTATAATTTAAAAACTGTTGAAGCTAAAATTAAAATAACTGAAATAAACTATTGAATGTGATCTTAAATCAATTACTAAAAATGGATCTCGGCAGACTTGAAAATAAAGTTATTCATCAGAAAGTCTTGATTAATGTCTCTGGGGAAAAGCTAATATTTATTAGGTGTCGCAATAATGTTAAAGAGTTGAAATTTCAGAGAACTGACATCTTTATGATAAAAAAAATGTAAAAATTACAGAATAGTGTATTTTTTAGATATAGAAAAAAGAAATTTCTTATCATTCACACTTATAAAAATATTTTATTTTGAAAAAAAATTGAAAGCTTTCACGAAACAATATCAAAAAATAATATGGCTTTAAATTTCAATAGCTTAATCAATTTCAATTAAACGCAATTATTATCACTAACTATAAATAGTTTACAGAAAAAACAAAAGTTTTTTCCCACTTATTTTAAATATTTTTAAAACTGCAAGTTTTTATTGTAAGAATGCTTATAAATATTTTATCTAAAATCTATTAATTCTTTTTTCTTAGATTTTCAAAAAAAAAAAAAAAAAACATGAGAAAAAGATCTTTCTATTGAAATAAATATTGAAAATTACTATAACTTTTTATATAATCATAAAATAAGGACAAAAAATGAGTAGTAATCATAGTAAAAATGATTCTTGAGACGTTGTAAAATTTGACTTCAAATGAAATTTATAAATATTGAACGTTTTCCGTTGTTAAGAATTATAATTGTGAATTATACATATTTGATTAATAGAGATATATGACTGTAATTTCCCACAAATAAGTATAAATAAATAGACAAAGAAGAAATACCCATGTTCAAATCAGTGAATAGCCCCGTTTTGCTTTGAAAGCAAAGCATTTTTTCGAAATATTATGTATTTTTTGTATATTTTTGTACATTTTGTTTTGTTTGCTTTTACAGCTCACAAACATCTTTATTTTGGCTACTTGAGAGAAATTGTTCCTTGTAATAGATATTATTTCATTCCACACCAAATTTGAGTCATTTAACCTTTCTAGAATTTTCTACCTTCAAAATACCCATGTTTTGAGCAATGTTATTATTTTAGAGTAAATGTTATTAACACCCTTACACCATTTTAATTACTTTTTGTAAATGCAAAACGCATCTTTTTTATGATTATTTAAATTATTGTGAAGTAAAATTATTAGTTTCATAACTATTACTCGAGACCGTTCAATTCGTCTTGAAAACTCTTTTTAACAGGAAATATATATTTTGATGAATAATAAAGTTTTTGTTATGCTCTTAAAAATGCCACGCAAAGCCAAAAAATGTGACTTCAATTTAAATTTTGGAAGGCGTAGGATAATTTCAATTCCGAATACTCTAATACTAGCTTTCATTATAAGAAATTGAGAAAATACATAAGGTTTTTCCAAGATTTATTCATTGAAAAAATTATTTTCAAATACAAAGTTAAGGCATAATCATTTCAAACACATCGAGCGTTGTTAATGCAGCAAAGAGATAACAGGGAAAAAATCAATTGCTCAACCAGTTTAACGATTTTTCTAAAGTGTTAATTGAAGTTAAATATATTTTCCTACTTTGCTTTCTTTTTTCCTGATTTGATATTTATTTTCAATTCATTCAACCTTTTGGCTTCATTATTTAAATTATATGTGCTTTAAAGTTTTCCAAACCCACAGTTATTAATTTTATTGTTTTTCCTGTTATTCAGGGTCCTTCAATTCGGCTCAAAAACTCTTTTTTACCGGAAATATATATATTGATGAATAAAAATGATTTTTTTATCTGCTTAATATTAAACACCAAAAATTTTATGTGAACTCAATTTAATTTCGAAAGGAGGAAGATCTTTCCGTTTCGGGATCCTCCCCTTTAGCTTCCCTGACTTTTTTTAAAAAAAGAGAAAAAAAAAATGGTCATATTTTTAAGGGTTAGTCATTGAACTAATTATTTATAAAATCTAAGATAAAGCATAAACATTTCAAAAACATAGATCGTTGCAAATAGAACTAAGAGATAACTCTGAAAAAATCGTTCGCTCAATCCGATAGAATTAATCTATCTAATCAACGTATTTAATGATTATCCTCAAATAAATATTTCTATGTTACAGGTTTTTCTACCTCCCTTTTATACTGATTTGATATTCATTTCCAATTCAGGCTGCTTTGTTTATACTTTATTTAGAATTATCTACATACCATTTCATAATTTACAACGCAACTGAAACAATAACTCACTTGTTTGTCTGAAACTCATGGTAAGAATATCAGATCATGCCATCCAGTTCAATACTGCTGCGTTTTTACAAACTGTGTAAAAGGTCCAATATTGAATTGGCTCAATGCATTTGATGAATATTAGAGAACGTCAGTTGTTTTCATTCAGCGTCTTTGTGCTGTAAAATGTTCTGTTAGACATCTGTGGCGCAAAAAGTTGTTTCGATTACTGCAATCTCAACTCCGGGAGTCAAGGAAACATCTCAAAGATTTTTCTGGTGTATTCATTCAATGTGTTCCGTAACTGTATATTTTGCTTTGCGGAGCGTTGCAATATTGAAAATATTTTATGAGACTTGCTATCATTTCATTTGGTAACAAAGAGATATGATATGTTGGTCCCTGTGGTACTTTGAATCATTACTTGTAATAAATTGTTTCGAAACATTTTGACCAATAAAATTTATTTCAAAATGCACTCTGGCTGATAATTACTTAAAAGAAAGCACAATGTCACACACATGTTCAATTTCGACCGGCATTGAATGATTTTAGGAAAATGATGAGGAAGGATTTGCTATTTACAGAAGAAATTAGCTGATTCCAATATTCATGAGGATACTTCATTGAATTAAGAGATCGTAAGATTACTCATATCATGATCATAAGAGATCATAAGATTACTTATTATAAGAGACTCTAACCTCAACTGGGGAGGTGAAAATTTAGGACTTAGCTGTGGAGATGCGAGCTACAAAATCACATTTCCTTTACTCATGAATTAAATTTTCTAATTAAAAATATTAGTACCAAAATCGGCTACTTTGTTTTGCAGGTATTTCTCTTGGTGTCAGAATTTTTCCAAAATACATTGTCATTAAAATAATTAATTATATTCGAACATGCATACCAGAATCAGTCGAATGCAAACCTAGGTCTAAAAATCATCTGCACATTTTTTCTTATCATTCAAATCGTTGTCTGCTTTATTTAAAATCTTGGAGGTCTGCTTCACATCGAGGATCAGTGAATTGGATGATATTTAAAATACCAACTTTTAGAGCCGTCTGCTAATCCTTGATTGATATCGGGGCGCTAAAAGCGAGGTACGGGCTCACACACGTCACGCAAATAAAGGGCTGAAATATTTTTTTTAAAGTTTTCTCTGAAGGCGGGTTAAGAAGTGCACATGTAGTGGAGGACTCGAAGCAAGAAGCTGCAGGAGGCCATCCATTCGATTGAGCTAAAAATAGAACAGCTATGATCGAAAATCCGTCCTTAGAGATAGGAGGTTCCGCACCTCTCTATTAAAGGGTGAAACAAAGTTTCTGAAGTGATCATTTCATCATTCGAATATTTCAATGAGGGGAATTCCACCAAAAACGTTGAAAAAATCAATGTTTTGACAGTTTTAATGAAGCTGAAACTCAAAAGCCAATATCTCTTTTGTTCCTATGCACCTTGTTTTAATGCTTCCTCTGCGCAAAATGTATTTAGACATCATATATCTAAGCAATTGCTCTCACCTGTTTCCCCCCCCCCCTAAATTTGCTGAAAGCTTTTAACAGACCTGTTCCCGCATTTTTCATAAAGTAAAGGGTTAATAATAAAATTTGAAATGTATTATCATTTAATGTGGCAATATTCTTTACCTAAGATTAAACTCTATATTATTTTAAGTCATGTATTAAGTTGTATTTTGTTTAAAATTTACATCTAAAATTATAGTTGTTATTAAATTTTTGACACGTATCATAGTGTCATGAAAGATAAAAATCAGTTACTGGAGGTTATATTTCTTCTGCTGAAGATATCGATTCCTATTTTCTTCTTATATTTATTGCTAAAATCTTTTCGAACAGTCATAAAACATATCCTGTCGTTGCTGCTGCATTCAGTGGGCGGTCGGCTGTGCGGAAGAAGAAATCATAAAACATATTTCCTTTCTCTTTGTTGAAACCCGTTTATGTAATTCCCATTTTTCTTCAGAAAAAGAACTCTATTTTTCGGGCAGGTATTATCAGCAAAAAAAAGCGAACGAAAAGAAATAATGTCTTATTTTTATAGAATTTCAAGTCATTTCGCTTTGGAAATCCTTTTCTCCAGGCTTGATACCAAGACCTAATTTGGAGCATGCCTCAGCAAATATTCTTTCAGTTACATTTTCTTTTTTTTAAACGACATTACAAAAATTGGACTATTTGTCCACCGAAATTGTGCCCTACTTTTCTTTTCTCTCCGTTTTTCGATTTTGGAGCAAACATTCATTTCTCTCCATTCCATACAGACATATGATATTTGAAAACACAGCTTTCTTTTTTTCCCTCTAAAATGATGAAGAACTCAATAAACGTAATTGCTTAATATAGTAAAGTGTGGCGAAAGGAATGCTTCAAAGCTTTTCCCTTTTGACAATTTAGTTGGGAAAACGAAGTGATTGCAGAAGGTTTACTGGATAAACATTTAAGTCAAGAGATATATGAAAAACTCGTTGCGAAGAAAAGAAATAAAATATGATAATTATGAGTTGAAATTTAATTTAAAAAAAACTTAAGATCAATAATGTTTTTTAATAGTCTATTTCCCTTAACTGTAAGCATGACATTTATTTCACGAAATGGATTATTACTTTCAATACATATGTCTAAGAAATGATACTAAAATAAGGGAACTGCCTAAGATGGGCCTAAAGTCACAAAGCAGCAATGAAATACTGAAATTCAACGTTTTAAAAACATATTTTGGTATCTTCTTTAAAGAAAAGTTTCATTTAAGATTACTCAAAAGCTTCCGTTCATCAAGTGTCAGTAATGCAACAGTATTTGAATCCTTTCTTGAATTCCTCTTACTGCCTTGTCAATGGGATCATAGTAAGATATAATAATACCATAATAAAATAAAATAACATTAACAAGACATCTGCATTTAGATGATAGACAATGTATGCTCGTTTTGGAATAGCTTAACGCAACGATTTTCTGGAATGATGCAACTAATTTCAGCAATTCTCAAGATCTGTAAAATTTATGCATATTAACAAAAATATGCTTACAAATGTTTTGCTGGGATTTTTCCATTAAAGATTATGGATTTAAGAATGTATTTGATCATGATCGAAGTATTGCTTTTTTATATCTCCCTTGGGCTGTTGGTGGCTTTATATTTGGCCTTAAAATGCCAGAAAAATTTATTAATAAGTGTTTGAAATATATATCCAGAATGCATTTAACACCCTTTGTTTTCTAGCACTACACCATAAATGGAATAATGTATAAGAAGGGATCTGCTCAACATCGTAAGATACTTTATAGAAAATGACGTATTTAGATTCTCTCGCAGCAAGCCAAAATATTTTTTAAAATTATTACATTTTGATCAATAGTTCCTCATCATTTACGAAATTTTTCCACATTCCGCATAAAGTTCTTATAATATTTCTCTATCTTAACGAAAATATATATAAAAATACAAAAAATAATATATATAAATATAAAAATATACATATAAATACAAAATCATATATATGTAAATACAAATATATATATAAATACATAATAATGTATATAAATAAATATATAGATAGATAGATACATAATAATGCATAAAAATTTTAAAATATGTATACATAAAATTTTATATCTGAGTAATATAGAGTGTTTTAATTAAAGGTATCATGATAAGTTTAAAATTCTGGCTTCTAACCATTTTGGAGAGAGAATTTTTACATTTTTTTTTTCATGAATCTTGTTTCTGTTTCTTTCCGAGCCGTTTGCCCTATTTTTCTAAATAATTGAGAAAAAAAGTTACAATATAATTTGTTTGAAACAAAACCATATCCGATATAGTACTCAAAAAAAGAAACAATACAGTAGAGAAATTTCAAGCCGGAAATATAGTATAGTATTTTTGGTTTGAATTTTCAGAATATATATATATATATGTATATATATATTAACAAAATAAGATAACCTAATCAAAGTAATCAATAGAAAAATCATTTGAAAAAAAATAGTCAGTAAAAATAGTCAATAAAAAAGGAATCCGGCCTGAAAACTTCGTCAGGAGCCACTTTCAAGCAAGGATTCTTAAACAGGGAATTTTTTCTGTGAGGCGTCGATGGACAATGGCCGAAAGTACTGACGCCTCGTGGCCCGAAAAATCTCCCAAAGATGAAAGCAAAAGAGACATACCAATTCCAACAGCAAAAGACAAAAACAAAGCAAAACATCAACAAATGAAACAAATATATATACAAAAGGTAAAACCATATAAGAAAGATCATAATTAATGACAAAATTAAGAAAATCAGTTCGCTGACCTGTCCACTAGTATCCGCCATTCCTTATCAACAAACAACACCACCGTGCAACTAAACATAAATGTGATTTTTAGCGCCATCTATTTCACTAATATTTCATTATTTCTTTTTTTATTAAAATATTGATATTACAGTAGTTTTTGGGAAAATCATTATTGTTTAAATTTTTAATAAAACTATTTGTTGCTTTTATAAAAGAAATTTTGTTATTACAAATTGTTTTAATTTTATTAAATTGTGAGAAAATTACATTTTTGAAAATTTTAGAGTTAAGATTAGAGTGATAATTACAGAGTTTAATTATATTAAATTTGAAT
>JAPMOQ010050612.1:82365-105911 GCA_026543055.1 Argiope trifasciata
CATTGCAAAGAGCTGCAAGTCTTTTATAATTTTTTTAAAAAAATGTACAAAGATTAAAGTGGAAAATAAAAAATGGTTTATTGCGCCATCAGTAAATTAAGAACGTACAGAATTATAGTTCGTAGTGGAAAAGCAACTTAAAAATTATGCAAAGTGTTGTAACAGCAGCGTTTCTTCACTGTTGTATTCTCAATACCCGGAAGGTATTAAAGAATGGTGCAAATATCGACAAGCAAAGGCTTCCAGCAAACCGCTCAAGGATAAGATGGTGGGACCTGCACATCAGATAACAGACATAATGAACTATCTATCGTATGATGATCATTTATGAGATCAACAATTATTGTGCATGTGCTGCAAACCCGAAATACATTTGAATATCTTAATGACATGTTATGCAATTCCGAAAAAGCATACTTAGAAATGAATAGCGTTGCAGCTAGAAGTATTTATATCTGTGCTTCTTTATTAACATAATATAGCTGTATTAGAGATTTAAAAAAAAATATTAAAGATTGGGACACAGATACATATTAAATGGATTGAGTAAAATAATGATTCCAAAAAATATTTACTACCAAAAACAATAACAAAACTTTTTGCTCAATAAAATAAGATAAAAGAAAATAAGATCTATCGTTTTAAAAAAATTTAAAATCCTTTGACTGAAATAACAGTATTTATCAAATAAAAGGAAATCTTTGATTTTTTCAGAATTCTGTTTTTAATAAGAATCCCTCATCGTTAATACGACTGCTCAAAACATGATAGAAATAATTGCCTGAAGGTAGTTTCAAATAATATTTATAAACGAAATGAAACAAAAATTTTGCAGTTGGTGAAATGCGTTTTCATATATTATGATTTATTATGTTTATACTAAATTTAGTTGCAAATTCATAGAAGCAAATGTTTATGTATTCACACTTCCCCTAATAATTCATTTGCATTTCAAATTTTCTATTGAACTTAGTGAACATTTTATAAATGACCATCGTTTATAACTTGTGTGCAAAAAAAAAAAAAAAAAAAAGAAAAAAAAATTAAGATCATGGTATTTCAGTTTATCAAAAGAATGCAAACTGCTTTTGTTAATTTCATTAAAATGGTTTATAAATAACTATTCCTAAAATATTTATAAGAATATTACATTTGCAAAAAAAACCGTATTTATAATTTTTTTTAAATTGATAAAATATTATTTAAATAATCGAATTTTCCAAAATTTTTGTGCTGAATATATTTGGTTACCTTAAATAAAAGATGTTTAGACCATCACTTAGGAAAACTGCTTTACCAATATTGTCCAAATTTAGTACACATGGTTCCCTGAGTATGCGATTTCGATTTCAGGAAGAAAATAAATAATTCATATTCTTGGGGAGTAAATGAAGTGGTAGGGTAAGCAATTTTCATATTCCTTTATATGCCTAACAACGATGGTTGTCTTACACTACCATGTGATGATGGTGTAAATATCAACAAGAAAAAATATTAGATTGAAATGACTTTAAAAGGATTACAATAAGTGTTACACAATAACTCAAATTAAAATCACATAAACTGAACTACAAATTATACAGTGTGGCGAAAAAGATCTGGGCAATTACTTTATAGCCATCACATACGAAACCACACAATCATTACAGATAAGGCACGATATATTTTCTTACTGTATTTTTTCCACCCAAATCATCAGCTTGATGCTGGTAATGCATAATTTGTGACATTTTGCCTTTTATAAAAGTTGAGTTCAGGAAATGATATTTTTAAACATCTCGAAAATATCCTCACAAAAATAGTAAGGATTTGATTGGTTTCACCGTGACGGCGAGTGTGTTGAAAAAGCGTTGCTAGCTATTCTGTCCACCAGTGTGTTTTGCCATAATAACACTCCAACGTGTGAAACGGTGTATGGGTATGCATGCAACGAGAACTTTCAATGAATGTGGGGATTTTTGCCCACAACTGTTTTTATTATTCATCATTCAATTCTGCCCAACGACAATTTTTAATGAATGCGGGGATTTGTGTCCGCAACTTTGCTATCATTCAACTGCCACTTCTGCCCATTCAATGAACACCCAAAACAAATCTTTCTGAACCTTATTCTCAACAAAACCCAATGCTCAGGCTGTGATACCTAAAAGAATAAAACTTCCGGAAATTTTTCAATACTTGTATACAGATGACCACCCCACCACCACTGAACGGAGCAGTATCGACAGGATGTGTTGTGGTCTACTGTAGAATAAGTATTGTCCAACCTTACATGGACCGATCCGTCAAACTAACATTCCTTTCGAGGCAGTTAACATCTGTCTTTCTCCTCACCTGCACACTCTCAAGCATTTGGAATGAAACTATACATCTTTAACATCATATCCTTCATTGTCTTTGAGATGAAGATCCGGTACCATCAGTACTATACTTCAATCATTATTTTCAACCTTCATTTTTTTTCCTTAACTCTGGGACCTCTATACATTCCCTTATATAGTGTTAAACCGTGCCAATTTCTCCACAAATGCATTTATTTTTCTGCGTTCCACCAAATGTTTGGAAAATTTCTCAATACTCTCCGCATTCTCATACACGGATGATGAGTCTGGTTGCCCTGATATCGCCCCAGCTCTCACTTCACCAAATGCATCTGCTCTCCCTGCTCCGTCAATACAGTTGCAGCTTCTTCAACTTCAAGCAGGCGAATTATTTTAATGGCAAATATCTTCCTAGTCTCTCTAAATGGCTAATCCGTTCTCTCCAGATCATGTTTTCGAATATTTGTAACTGTCCGAAGCCCTCTGCGTAAACCATTCACATGCCGAAAGGCTTTCAACTCATCTAAGGTATTCCTGTTTTTTTAAGAAAATAGTTTAACAAATAACATGCGACATGGTAAAGGCAGTTTCAGTAAAAGGTCTTTGATGTAAAAAATTTTTTGAAATTAAATGTTTAGTTGCAATGAACGCTTGAAATGCAATGCAAAGTTGGATGAATTACAAAATCAATTTACTAAAGTCAGATGCAACTCTATAAACAATTTTACTAATTTAAAGAAGCAGTATGAAAAATTTAAAATATTTTGAAATTAAATGATAGTAAGATTTTTTGAATTTAGTTACGCGTACGCCGAATTTTACAAAAGGATTTCAAGTTCTGATGAATTCCACTGCGATCTTTCATAGCTGCCGCATGCAAAGAAAATAAATGATTTAATGTGGATCCGTTTGGATTATAACAATTTACTCTGACATTTAAACTGGGTCTATAGTTTTGGAGCATTATGATAGCTCCCAAAGCTATTATGATGCTCCGAATATTTTTCACAATTTTCTTAAGGAATGACAACTGTGACAGAGACTTTTTCAAACTCCACTTAATGAAATTTTATTTAGGATCAAGAATTTTAAGTCCGATCAATTGTCTTCTACTACTTCACGACACTGATAATTCAATAACGGATTTTGCTCTTTAAAAAGTTGACGAAAAACTTTTTAGTTATTAATAGAAATTTTAATTCAATTAATTTTTCCGTAACAAGATCTATCTTTAAGGCATCATTCCAGTAATTTTAACAGGAAATTCATTTGTGTGTTTTATACTATTTCCTATTATTCTTTGTGTATCTTTAATTCTATATAACAATAATTTAGTTGTATAACAAATTGCGTTTATGTTTCAATAGATGGCCTACATATAAGAACTTTTGTAGCAAATGAATTAATTATATTACATAGTTTAGTTTTAGTTCAGTTATAGTAGCGTCCCATTTTAAAACAAAACTAGGGCTATTTTGAGAATATACATCGTAATTTTGAATCACCGTCAGATGAAGAGGATGACATCTAATCTGTCCCATTACTCTCCAGACTTCCAGACCAAAGAAAGAAATATTTGGTTCCGATGGATTTGCGTGTACCATACCCGATTACACAGCAATTTTTAGATAGAATCTAAAAGTTTTCGAACACTTTTTCGATTCTGCCAAACCATTGCAGCCTCTCTTATTACATCATTAGCATATATGGCCAGTATGGTCTGGAGAAATCTTGCTGTATTCATTATTGTGAAATGAATGGAAATTCATTTCACAGGATATCAGGATATATGAATAACCCAAATGACTAAATATGACTTAAATAACTACCAGAAAGAGACGTTATCATTATGAACGAGATTTATTACACAATCAGCCTTTATTCTCGTTGCTAAATTAAAGTCATCAAACCAAATATATATTATCTTGTATATATAAACTGGATACAAGAAATGCATGCAATAATAAGGAATATATATAGCTTACATTTTTCTATTCTTAAAGTCACTTTTGTACTTTCCTTGGATACATACTTGATAAACAGCAAAGATTCTTTCAAAATTCCAGAAAAGAAATCATTGGTTTGTGCTATGAATCAGAATTCAATCTATTTAAGATGCCTCTCCTTTTTGAAATAAATCCTTTCCATGATCTACTGTAACAACCCGGGCAGCAGGAGAGGCATTCATAGAAGTTGAAGAAGAAGGTAAAGCAAAATACTGTAGTTAAGTTTTGTTAGAAATGCTATTTTTCTTTGAATTCAAATTTATTTGAGAAAGTATTGTAATATATTTTTCATCATTTGGTGAGCGTGAATCATAATTGAAAATTTATAGACATGAAATATGGTCTTACATGTCTCGACATTTTTTTTTAAAAAATTTCTCTCTTCCATCCCTTTAAGCGACTGAATATTTTCCTGAATAATTCAGTCACTCGGTTATCTGGAAACGAATTCTTTGATAAAAGACTTTCACACCTCGTGGCAAAGCAAGATGTATGCGTCTGCATCTGCAAGGTTCTTTTATTTTATAAATTTACAAAATTTCAACACAACAGAAGTGCTGATGTATGGCGGCCATTTTTCAGAGTGGCTCGTTGCTTAATCTACTCGAGCATTTCAAGGAGAGAATGGATGTTGCGGAGAAATTTTAAAGCGGTTTCTTGATAAGTTATTGGCATTTCAGGAGAATTATCTTTTTTAGACGTTTTGATGTGGAAATGCATTCACAGCGACGATTTAATGTGTTTTGAGATCGATTCATATCTCGTCTCTTGTCTGTTTCGTGTATAAAATGTCACATGACAAGTTGGTTTGAGGAATAAATCAACATTGAAAAATAATAAAGAAAAAATTGAATTTTTCTTCTGTTTTTCAACAATTCAAATTCATTTAGTTTCTTGAAGGAAAGATTTTAGAAAAATAAATAGTGATTTGGGAATTCTTTAATTCAAGATTGCTTTCATTATTTTTGTTAATAAAGATGAAAATGTATCTCATTTTTCGACTCCAAAAGACTTTTTTCAGTATCTACTTTATACTTTTTTAATGATTTTCATCTAGAAATCCAATTTTATTCTGACAGTTTAAACTGTTTGGTTTAGTAGGTTCATACTTGATTTTATAGTTCAAAAGCCAGATTTTCAAATCTTGTTTAAATAGAGGATTGTAATAAAATTATGTTGTAATTTAATAATATATTGTGCAAAATATAATACCTTGTTATAAAATATAGATTATCCTTCAACGATATGTAGATATGATTACAGTAATATCATTAAAATAAGTTGCAATAATATCATGAAGACAACTTTTTTATTGTTTCACAGCAACTGAGTAACTTTTCTTTAACTAGAGTAACCATAGATGTGGTATTCTAACCCTATCTTGGTATTCAAGGAATTCAGATTTCAAACGAGATAATATAGTCCCAAAAAACGCCAAGGGTCTCCATTGAGATCCATCAGTATTAAACCCCTCCTACAAGAGGTATTCAAGTCTGGTTTCCTCCTTTGCAATATAGAAATTAGATTAAGGTGCATACACTGACAATGATTGCTTTCGGCAGATATGCAAATGAGAGTAAAGTAAACCCGTAACATGAATATAAAATTCCACATTTAAAATTTGCTAATATTTTTTATCAGCTAATTGCATTTTCTTTATTAAAACGCCCCAGTATTGAATTCAGAGTTTCAGTCTTAATATGTTGCCGTTTCCAATGGCACTTGTCATTGGCAAGCTCGCTTATAGTTGTCAGCGATTTTAAGCCTAAATTGGCGTCCCTTGTTTTTTAGTAGACCCAACTAGGGTCAAGAGTACGACTAAGTTACTTCATACTTCACATTCGCTTGCACAACCCCTTCTTTTACAGAGATAGAGCCCAGAATACGGGACTCGAATCGCCCAGAACACACGCTACTTCTAAGACAGGACGTCGGCACATTAATTTGCAACTAAACCATTGATTGAAAAAACAGTAAAATTAAAATATATTCCAAGAGACATTAAGGAAAAAAGTAGTATATGTTGCAGCACTCACTGATACAATGAACCAACCACCAATACTAGCGATTAATTTTTTTCATGCAATACAAAAAAGAAAGAAATAAAAACCTCCTTGAAACATTCAACTACCAATTAAATAAATGAGCGAATTTAAAGGACTATCTCTGGAATACTATGGAAATGTTGGATATGAGTAGAAACTATAACATAAAAGGAGTATACTTATATTTCTGAACATGTGTTTCAGATACCTCATTTGTTGGCATGAACAGAATTACACTGGTGGGAAAAAAATTCCAACACCAAGAAAAAATTATTGTACAGTAATGAAATTTTAGGAATACATTTGTCTAGGTAACATATTTAATTGATTAAAGTTTCAAGATCACAAATAGAGCCATTGGCGAGAAGAGCCAATTCAGATGTGAAATGTTGGTACATTAGTAACTGGTGTAACCGCCAGAATTTTAAATGCAAGCGTGCAAACGCGCATGCATTGTGTCGTACAGGTGTCGGATATCAGTTTGTGGGATGGAGTTCCATGCCTGTTGTACTTGGGCGGTCAATGCAGGGACGGTTAATGCTGGTTGTGGATGACGCTGGAGTTGTCGTCCAATGATGTCCAATACGTGCTCGATTGGAGAAAGATCTGGTGATATAGCAGGCCAAGGCAACATATCGACACTCTGTAGAGCATATTGGGTTACAACAGTGGTATGAGGGCGAGCGTTATCCTGTTGGAAAACACCCCGTTGAATACTGTTCATGAATGGCAGCACAACAGGTTGTATCACTAGACTGAAGTACAAATTTGCAGTCAGGGTGCGTGGGATAACCACGAAAGTGCTCCTGCTGTCATACGAAATTGCTCCCCAAACCATAACTCCAGGAGTAGGCTCTGTGTGTCTATGCCGCAGACAGGTCACTAGCAGGCGTTCACATGACCTCCTTCTAACTAACAAACGGCTATCACTGCGACCAAGGCAGAACCGGCTTTCATCAGAAAACACAACAGATCTCCACTCCGTCCTCCAATGAGCTCTAGCTTGACACCACTCACGTCGCAAACGGTAGTGGTTTGAAGTCAGTGGAATGCACTGTACAGGGCTTCTGGCTCGGAGCTGTCCTTGAAGTAACCGATTTGTAACAGTTCTTTGTGTCACTGTGGTGCCAACTGCAGCTCGAATTTCAGCTGCAGACGCAGTACGATTAGCCACAGCCATACGCCGAATACGACGGTCTTCCCTCTCAGTAGTACCACGTGGCCGCCCGGTACCTGGTCTTCTTGAGGCAGTACCTTCCCTTGACCACTGCCGCCAATACTCATGCACAGTGGATACATTCCTGCCAAGTCTTTCAGCAATATCGTGGAAAGAAAACCCACCTTCTCGTAGTCCTACAACACGACCTCGTTCAAACTCAGTGAGTTGTTGATAATGGCTTCTTCGTCTTCTCAGAGGCATCCTTGACTTACATTAACCCACTACGTCAAATCTCAACTGTAAATAACGATCACGAACCTTACAGCGCTTATATAAAGCAAACCTCATTTGCATGTTCATAGTCTCGCTACTAGCGCCACACTTACGCGCGTAGCTCGAAATTTGAATCGACGTCATCTTTCAGATGTATAAACACGCCTACCAAATTTCGTTTATCTAGCACATCTCCTTCCTAGTGATGGAATTTTTTTTTTCATCAGTGTATATAAATCAGTTTTCTTCTGTAAATGAATAACACAACGAAGCAATACTTGTTTCTTTGAGAATATAGTTGAATTATGATTCACAAACGGGCTGAATCAGAAGGCAAGGGACTGATTAATGGCAAAATTAGTGAAACATCCCTATAAGATTGAGCACTTCCATGAATCGTTTCAAGTCATAGATTTCGTAAGTTGGTTCAGTCACTAGATTTATGGTGACAGGATTACCCCTATTACTCGGTGCTGACATTCAATTGATAATAGCCTGGTTGTAATTGATTTTAAATGGGCCAAGTGCAGTCCTTTTAAACGGATGCGTTGGAGGGTCGTTGATCTTCTGCCTGTCGCTTGTAGGTGAAGGTAACACGAAAGTCTTGACCTCGTGCTTTCATAGATTTTCAGCAGTTGTGAAGGTTTTTCCTAGCTGTGTCAGATATGACCGATAAGTGTTTAAATAACTGAAAAAAATTAGATTTGCAAATTAATAAAAGTCAAAAGGCAATCTCGTAAATAAAGCATCATTGACTAAAAGTTATCAAAGATTAAATCACTTAGACTAGATATTTTGAGCAGTATCTTATATTAAATTATAGATCGAAGTGTGATAAAATTTAGAAATGCGTTTACCCTTTGCATTCAGAAAACTAATTCGATGCCTTATTATTCATCCAATATAAAGACTTGTTTATCCTTTTCAAAATATATAGGATTGTTTTAAGTGGAATTCTTACAAAAATAATTTTTTATTTCTTTCTACTACCCTGTAGGTATACAGGACGATTACATTTTTAAATAAATACATAAAACCTTAAAATGATGCACCGTCTGAGTTTAGTTTAATTTAGTTATATTAACGTCCAGTTTTGAAGCAACACTAGGGCTCTTTTGGGACGGACCTCATCATTTTAAGCCACGGTCAGACGACGACACCTGAGATGGCACCCACATCTCCAAACTTCCACACCACACCAGTGGGAGGATGTTTGACTCCGACGGATTTACTTAGTCGGTGGTTCTTCGGGGGAATCTAGTCTCGAACCCCCAACTCTCCGGTTCCAAAGCCGACAACTTACCACCAGACCACCATGGCACCTGAATGGAGTTTGTGAGGGGCCATAGGAATGCTAAGAGTTAATTAATCTTTCTTACCAGAGTAAACTTTCGATTCACAAATAAATGAAAAGGAAAACTTCTTTTCTGCTCCGAAATGTTTACAATTACAAACTGCCTGTGCTTAATTATTTTGGTCATAGTCATAATCTAAAATATACAAAAAATAGAAATTTATCAGAAATAAGTTTTACAAGAATAAGCAAGATAATTCATTATATGTTACAATACCAAATAAGTTTTTTTCAAATTTATAACTTTATATTCTTTGTAATTAAAACATTTAAGAACTCTTTCTTAAATGTATTTGATGTTTACACAGGCTAAAAGGTGATAAAATTCAAAATTGGTTTAATCCAGGAAGTGATATGTAACTTAGTAAATTTTCTATGCGTTTTGAGGCAGGTTACATTATGCCTAGCAGTTGAATAAGTAAGTCACAAAAAATAATTAAATAAAAAAGGATATCCACCAAAACGTTCAGTCAGATAGATGTAAGCCGCACTGTAACAAAACAGGCAGGAAAAAGTTTCAAGGAGTTGTCTGTAAGATTAATGGAGATAGTTGCGATTAAAATTATGAGAAAGGTTTCCTTCTTAATATAAAAAAAGTATTCTAGTTATTATAAAAATAAATAGGACAGCAATGGTAACTTCATATTTAAATAAAATATTTCTTTTCAAAAATAAAACAAGCTTCCGGAAAAAGTTAAGTTAGATACGCGCAATGCTTATAAAAGTAAGTTCTTACTTCTATATCATTCTTTCGGTATTATTTTCTGAGAGTTTCAATAAACTAAAGGAGGTATTTTCTATGTAAAGAAATATTTAATAAAACCACGAGTGCATCATTACCTTTAAATGAAAATTTGACTGTAAAACGATGTTATGAAAACTCCATTCGAAACATCACTTTAAAAAAGAAGATTACATTAAGAAATAATTTTATATTTACTTATTGCTTTCTATCGTTTCTTTGTTTAAAATAATACAGGAGCGTTGCAATACAAAAAAGGAACTAATTCTTGACAATTTACGTTTTAATTTCCTTTCTTCTTCCCTTCTCTCCCCGCCCTCTTTTTCCGTCGATACATTCTTTAAATCTCAGACGATATTATTAATGGATGCATAATTTAATAAAATGGGGCTGAATTAAACTTTACTTAGTTTCGGATCTGTACAGCTCATGTGATGGCAAAGCGAAAATTTAATCCAACCGCTTGGAAGCTTAACGATAGAGGGACGCAGCTTAGCTGTAGAAAATGCCGAAATCTTCTTCGATGTAATTTTTTTTTCACTAGAAGTATTTTTGCTAGCATTCGGAAAAGAAATATTTCGTCCTCTTTTCCATCTGATCTCTGCTGAGTGGAAGAAAAAAAAATATAACCCACACTTAAATGAAATGCAAAGTTGTATGGTGACAGAATTATGAATATAACTTTAATTTTTAAAAGTTTTCTGGATGTTCCTAATCCGAGAAACGCAATAAGCAAAAGTTACCGAAGAAACAGCATTATTCTAATGTTTTTAAAAGGGAATAAACCAGATGCTTCCTGTGGTTAATTTTTAATCTTAGTGTGGAAACACCAAAATTTGTCTTTAATCATTCTTCGTCATGTGATATCATTAATTTTAACCCAATGAATTTTTAAAGGGCGACAAAATGTAAGATAAAAGAAAAACATGTAACATTTTATTAGTCATAGTTCTAATAAAAAATGACTAATAAAATTCTTATTAGTAATGTCATTAGTCATGGGACATTTTTTATTCGTTTAGGATGATACTGACATTTGATTGCAAGTAAAAATTATCCAGCATGCAGCATACTTATTTTATTTTAGATATTTCAAACTCGTATTCGAAAGAAAGCAAATGTATTGGAACACATTATGATATTTTTAAAAAACTGATCTCTACTGTAGTGCAGCAATACGTTAATTCATGTGGATCATAGGGATTGAGCTTAAATACCATATGGTTTGAATAAAATTAATCGAATAATAATACTGAATAAAATGATGATCATTTTAAAAGGAAAAAAAAACGCCGAGAAATTATTGATTTTTGAATTTTGATTCATTATACAATAAATTGTTTTTCGTAATATGACAAAACGTTTTGAAACAATGCTTTTTTACTACGCTTAATTGAAATTAAATAATCTTGGATAGTGCTGTCTAATAGATGATGAATGTATACGCTTCAAAAATATTCATCGTTTTTTTAGCTGAAGAAATAATAAATATTTTAATAAAAAACAAAAGCGTGCCAAGCGTTGCTCTGAGATGTTTGGATCAACCGCGCTTCTGTTAATCCAGGTCTTAATGGGCAATATTAATATCACGTTGATCTAAATAATCTGCAAATTATTTAACAGTGTATTTTACTGCAGTTCTTTCAAAGACCAAATCCTGAAATGCGAAAAGAAAAACCCGAAATCTCAGTCTTCCAAAACAGAAATGTATATCCGCAGACGAATGCATGTCTTCAGCTGGGCAAGCAGAATTTTAAATCCTGGTATCTATTAGAGGCATTTGACTCTATTGTTTAGTACTTTAACCTTCCAGCGGGCGCGACCGTCATATCAACATGAAAGGTCGCGCGTATTTCCCACATACGCCATAATAAATTGTAAATTTTCAAAAGCTTAACGTTATATTGTAAATAGCTTAGGATTAATAACTACATTCACTTTAAACATTTTTTACTTAAAAAGAAGCAAACACAATATAAACATATATTGCAATAACAATATAAAATGACAACAGGTTAATTGAATTGATTTAAAAATAATATAAAGGAAATTATCGATATTTTGACAGAACAATTTGCGTATAAAATATAAAAGTGCAAAAATTCAGAATCAATGTATAAAAACGAAAAAGTAATTGACATTGACATTTGAAAAGGAAGAAAATAGATTCATTGTTATTTCATTGCATCTTTGCAATTTGAACACATGTGTTTAGTGTGCTCCAAACATATAATTTTCTGTCAAATCGCACAAACGAACCTCGTGATTCTAGTCCTCTTTTCTTTTTGGCAAGGTGTTTTCCCTGACGTCGTATCTTCCACTTCTTCAATACCTAGTTCGACTTTTCTCTTTAGAACCTTTAATTTTAGCTTACTTTTTAGTGATGTGGGTACTTTTTTTCAGCATTTTCCATCGTAAGTGCATTTGCCAGCTGTCACCAGTCTAAAATAATACGGATTTATTTGTAAAATCATACAAAAACTTACATGAACGGTCGCACGTATCTCTCAAATACAAATATCTGATCGGCAGATACCTATTGTCACAAACTTACGACGGCAACTGAAAGTAGGTCAAAAGGAGGGGGACAAATAGCCAAAGATAGTCCTTCCCAGTGCCACCAGATCTGAAGGTATAAAACAAAATTCATCTCTAGTGTATCTCTCACATACGCGCGCCAGCTGGAAGGTTAAAGTTGAACAGAATTCTGTCTAATACCTATGTATTATCGGAATAGAAGAAAAATATTCAAAATTTTTGTCTATAATGTCAATAAAAAAATCTATACGTATCTACTGTTTATACAATTATTGTAACTCTGATCATTCTGATCAATCACACAATTTTGACATTATTTGAGGCTGAACAGTACTACTTCAGTATTAGCACGAATTATTTTACCATTCAGCGCAAGTTTGTAGTTGCGTATCACTTTAATCAAACATTTTCACAAAATTACACGTCCCAGTTTCAAAGAAAAACCATGTCAAAGGTAAACCAACCAATGCAAACGCCTCAAATTACTTTTTGAATAAAATATAATATAAATTACTGAACTGTTTTTCGAATTAAATCTGATTCTCAATTTGACCCTCGACCAAGAAGAACCTCAGTCAAAATAACATCAAGTTTGCCCTTTTTAATATTAAAATTAATGGTAAAAAATGCAAATGATTGATATATATATATATATTAATTTGAGTATGATTTCTAAAAAGTATTTCGGTGCTAAATCTAGCTACAAATTTTGTGATCAATGGCTCGGCCACTTCCATTTTGTTACCGTATTTATGAATGTGAAAGTTGGATGTTACACCGTTACCTTCATGTTGACGCAAGTTCAATGGTACGAAACAGTAATTAAAAATCCTTTCTTCTGTATCGTGTTGCATGATGTTTCCAACGGCACTCGTCATTGACAAGCCCGCTGGTCGCTATCAGCGATTTTAAGCCGAAATGAGCGTCTCTTCTTTTTCAGTAGCAACAACTATGGTCAAGAGTTCAACTTAGTACAACTATTTAGGAAAATAGTTGCACGATAATTAATGTATTAAAGATTTAAAAAGTAATAAAAGAAAATTTTAAATTGCTCTTAGTAAGGCATTCATAGACATAATGAGATCAAATTTTAACCTCTAAAATCAATTGAAAATTTAGCTCAATCGTAATTTCTTATCTTTGCAATTAGATAAAAATTTCACTTTCTAAGAATTTAGGTGGACATTTTTTGGTTTTTTTAAAAGATAAAGAATTCGATTTACTCTAAATTTTTGTATTTTTAATTTTTTTAGTCCCTCTAAGATTTTTTTTACATCTTTATATTCTGGAATTTATAAAAGATTCTACCGTTTATGTCATTTTTAGCGTAGAAAAAACTATTACATTGATTTTGCGCTAGTAAATTGCTTTAGTTGCTTAAAAGCAAACAAATTATAATCAAACGATATCATTAAAGCTAAACTCAAACGTTTCTTTGGCAATAACTACCACCAAACATGAATCCTGGCATGAAATACCTCTTTCTTATCATCATTGTAATCATCAAAATGCAATGCAATTGTGTGTTGGATTCTTAAACATGCGAGTCTTAAAAAGAAAAAAAAAACTAAGTTTATGAACTTTAAAAGAAAGATTTGATTTGCGAAATAGTATTTTCAGATCATTTTGAACGCTGGCGATTCGACAAAAAAAATGATGCTTTAACAAAAAGTTCCCAGTTTCTAAATAAGCCAGAATCCAGTTCACTTTTCAATTATAAAAAGTGATGCGTTCTTGTTCACTTAATCACCCGCGTAAGCGATCTGGTATGGGTTCCAAACCTCTCTGTCTCCCTTTACAAAGTGTTTGTCATTCCTCGCGTGCATCCCTTCGATCAGCGTCCAATCGATGGCCGGAGGACACCGCCGTCAGTTCCTTTTTAGGGGCATTCTGGGAAATCCGGGGGTCGTAATGTTCCGCCGTAAATTGAATGCTGAGTTGCTATCATCGGCCTCTCATTCCGCCCCGAATGAGGAAATGGGCTTTTGTTTGCGCCCCTCCCTAGACACGAAGTAAATTGGAGCTCTTAATTGAAGGCGGAAAGTGAAGGTTCCGGGCTTCAATGAAGGGTTGCGCAAAGGTTTGTTTTTAGAATGAGAATTTGAATTGAGGGCCAACCTTACCATCTACAGCTGGGGACTATTTCTTAAAGCATTTATGTAATTATTTTAAAAAATAATAAACAATGGAGAACAGTGTATCAGAGTGTCATCCCCGTAATCTGGGCATCCCAGGTTCGAATTCCGGTTCGCGCGTGGTTGTTCTTTCTCTGTTCTATCTGTGGTTTAGTTTAGTTTTAGTTTTAGTTTAGTTTAGTTATATTGACGTCCCGTTTCAAAGCAACACGAGGGCTTTTTGGGGACGGACCTCGTCACTTTGAACCACGGTCAGATGATGAGGACGACACCTGAACTGGCAACCCCCTCTCCATACCACGCCACACCAGCGGGAGGACGTTTGGCCTGACAGATTTAACGTGCAAGAGACCCCCCTCACACAACGGATCTTCGATGGAATCGAGTCTCGAACCTGAAACCCTTCGGTTCCGAAGCCGAGACTTTACCATCAGGCCACCGTGGCCCTGTTCTATCTGTGAGCTGTGTGAATGCGCCCCCTCCTGTAAAAAAAGGGTTGTGCAAATGAATGTGAAGCATGAGGTAGCTAGGCCGTACTCTTGGCCCTAGTTGGCGATACTGCAAAACAGGAGACGCTCACTTTCGGCTTAAATCACCGACAGTATCTATCAGCGGGCTTATAAAGTGTCATAAGTCACAACAGCAATAGTGCATGGGTTTTAACACTCTGAGGGATAGATAAGTTCTATTGAAACTCGCATGGAGCCGGCGTCCTGGCTTAGGGTTACCACTTCCTCCCCGTGATCTGGACTCCTGGGTTCAAGTCCCGGTCCGGACGTTTTTGTTCCTTCCCTGTTCTATCTGTGCTAGGAATTATAAAGTCGTACTCTTGGACCTATTTGGCGCAGTTAAAACAAGAGGCGCTTAATCGGCGTAAATCGCTGTCTTCGTAACAGCGGGCTTGTCCACCGGCATGTGCTATAAGGAACAACACGCAAAAATTTGGCATGGATCAGAATTCGGGGTTAGAAACGTGGAACAACTGCTTTTTGAAATTTTAATTGATCAAAAATCAAATGAAATTTTGATCTTTTCCTACGATCGCATCAATTATATAGACAAAAAAGAATGTAGATAAGATTTTTAAAAAGATCTCAAAATTCAAAAGCTTATCTTTCTAATGGATTAAATTTAGTTACCGTAAAATGTTTCAAAAGAATTTCAATTATTTTGTTTAGATATTAAATATATTTTACCTCAATAAATTTTATATTTGTATCATACCACAAAACATTTTCGTTGTTGCTGGTAATAGGTCATCCTACACACGATTTCCATTGTTGATGATAAAAATTTGAAGTTTTGACTGATTCATCCTGTCAGATATGTCCCTTTTAAAACATTTCTTTCATTTCTTTGCTTTCTTAAAAGTTGAGGTTTAATTTCAGAAGTAATTTTGGATGAGAATTTTTCCGAAATTTGTCCGATTTTAAACGTTACTGCTCTATCCTTTTACATAATCATGTTTGTAAAAGGTACACAAAAATACTTACACAGGTACACAGCACTCACACTCTGAGTGCTGATTTCGTACTTCAGCACAATGAACTATTTTCGCTTTTATTAATTCAGACAAACTCTTTAGTGGCAATTCAAGGATAATATTAAATTAGGAACTATGTTTTATGGTATACTCCCAATTTTAATGCTGAAGGATGTTTCTGATTTAATATATTTATCAAAATACTTCAATCTAACTAGAAAAATACAATTGTTAAATCGACGTTCAGCTTCATTTTTTTATGATGATATGACCGAGAATCGGAATAGAAACACATAAAAAATATATAAATGTTTAGATCTTCTAAAACAGTATTTTTTAAATATGAGACCAAATTGGAAATTCAAAAATATTTTTCGGTGTAGGGTTCTTAAGGCTAAATTAGGTATTATTAATAAACAGTAATTAATCTTGACGGACGGACGCCAAAAGCCGCTAGCAATATATAAATAGAAAGCATCAAACTCTAATGGAATTATATTAATCGCTTTTTAATAATTTTTAAATAATTCTTAAATTTAATAATTTTGAAAATAATTTTAAGTGGTTTTTAAAGTATTTTAAGTAATTATTAAATTTAATAATAAGTAATTTTTAACATTTTTAATGTTATGTATAAAGTCAAATAATCTTACTACATGGCATTTAAAAAGTCAAAGCGTTAAGATTTTTTTTCCCGCATATATAATACAGTAGTAGAGTTGCTTATTTCAGAAACCTCATAAATTCAAAATTACAGATTCTAAAAGATTGAATTGAATCATCATATAAAGGCATCTGTCTTTTCATTAAAGCAATCCCTAAATATGGTGAAGAAATTTCTCAATTTGCTTCTAATTCAAGTTCTAAACTTCATTTCAAAAGTGAAAAAATCTATAACAATTAGTTCTCAAGGGGACCAGATTAGTTTTACAAAGTCGAATAAGAAATCTTTGCAATGCAATAAAAACAATCACTGACGAAGCTGTCATTTCAAATATTAAAGCGAAAATGACCTTTCCATCTCAACAAATATTCTTTGTCATTAGCGATAAAAGGTCCGTTCGCTGAATAAAGTCCCTGTGTGTCCCACTCTCACTTGGCCATTTCAGAGATGTAGAATCTTCAACCTAATGTCTCTCCCTTTCACTTCGCTTTAACACCCGTTCAGCACCATTTGGGAATACCGATCAGCTTTGTAACCCAGCGCTCAGCCAATCAAGGATCCGGAGTAAAAGGATTCTCATCAAACATCCATCCAATGTTTTCAGATCACATTGTCAGGGGAAAGTTTGCTGTTTTCTGGGAACAAGAGAAAAAATATTCGAGCTACAGAAAAAAAAAAGCCATTGAAAGAATTTATAATCATAATTTTATGAGTAATTTTGATGCCATTTACATATTTGCTTTTAAAAGAGGTCTTCCAGCATTGAGCAGTAATGTCTTGAAAATTGAAGTTCTTATTTAGTAGGACGTTACGGAAATTTGTAGTGTTTGATTTTCTCAGCTGATGTAGTGTTCTCGGCAATTACATAAGCTGAATGAAATTCAGAAAAACGTACAAATTACCTAAGACAAATATTTTCACATATAAGCATACATTTATTAATATGTTTATACGATTTCATCAATAAATAATTGGTTTTATTAATCAAAATAATACATAATCTTTCAAAAGGAAAAAGTTCATCTTATTAAATGCATTAATTTCAGTGAAAGAATTTATAATTACTACCTGATATACAACATAGAGATTTTCCTCAGTTTTCCTTTCTTATCTTTTTAACGATTGTCCAATTCAGATACTAAATTATTTTCGTATATTTAATGGAATCAATTCTTAGATTTTTATGACACTAAAACGAGTAATTTGTTTCATTTTTTTTCTTTTGATAAAAAAATGCACCCTGGTTTCTTTTAAAACAGACTTCAGTTAAAATTTTCAGCAGAATTTTAAAAAATTAGAATTAAAAATTAGATTAAAATTTACAAAAATTACATCTTACAATAATTTGCAGAAAAAAAATCAATCCATTATTTTGAATTATTATTATTTTGAAAATATTTTCTTAAAATGTTTTTCCGCCTTCTCCAATTTTATGCATTGTTCAAAGCAAAGAATAAGTTCTTTAATTTTTTGAAAGAATTAAATTTAGAAAAGAATATTAATTATGATACATATTTCTTTATTTAAGATTTTCTTGGTGTTAAATTAATTCTATTCAAAAATAAATCTCCCAAATTGTATTACAGTATAAGAATTTCACTTCCAAAAATGAGCTTTTAATTCATAAATTATGCATGAAGCATTGTAGACTTTCATGTAAATCAAGTTATTAAAAAATTGAATAAATTTTTTTTTTGAATCAAACAGTTATTAATGAACAGCATTGAGAATAAATTCTTTTAATGCAAATGAAACACACAATTGATTTCTGAAAAGGAATATGCATTATGTTTACCACAAGAGGAACAAGGATACTTTAGCTTAATTAGTTTAAAATTTACACTATTTAGTTATGTCGGAAATTATAAAATCCAAAATTATTAAGGTCACTTTTTGACTACGTATAAAAATAATTAATCCTTCCAAAAAAAATCTAGATCGGTTCTTTGCCAGTTGTTTGGAAGAATTATGATAATAATATAAACTATTTTGATGAAAAACTTATGATAGTAAATAAAAACCTAATTTTAAATGATGCTTTCAAAATTGTAGCTGTTGGATAGTTACATAGCAAAACGGCGGTTTAGTCCCGTTTTGAAGCAACACTAGGCCCATTTTGGGACGAACCTCGCCACTTTGAACCTTGGTCACATGACGAGGACAACACCTGAGCTGGCATACTCCTCTCCACACCTCACCATACTAGCAGGAGGATGTTTGTCCCCGATGTTCACGTGCACCAGACCCCCTTACAGGACGGTTTTTCGTTGGAATCGAGTCTCGAACCTGAAACCCTCTGGTTCCGAAGCCGAGACCTTACTACCATGCCACAGCAGTCCGTACAATGGCGGCATCATTTGGAGAACATCTGGAAAAATCAATTCATTTATTGAAGGTGAAAGCAATATCAAGATGGGGTTTTTTTCTACTCTAATGGCGGAGGATTGGGGAGGAACTCTCAATAGCCGATTTATCAAGAGGTGATGAAATAAATCTAAACGAAATCAATATTTTTTTTGGACTAAGCTGTAAGTTATTTGCTTTTCCAAATTAGTTTAAATATTTGTAATTATTGATCGTATACTAATAAATCTTATTCTATTATACTTTGAATTTTTAACGAAAAGATTCGAATAAAAATGTAATTAAATTATATTTTGTTATCTTCAAGAAATAGACAAGATGAAATCCCAGATCTTGCGTAAATATGGTTTAAACCAATTAATTAATTTATTAAAATGGAACATTAGAGCAATAATAAAAACACTGTTTTCATTTGAAAATGATGACATTAAAAAATACGAGAATTTTAAAAAAATGTGACAAGATGCAAGTCGAAATTTTCATGGGAGACACTCTCAGAAAGACTCAAGCAAGCTCCCCATTACGTCGTTTAACTTTTGGAAGCCAATTTAATTTCAGTGATCATTGAATTCCTATTTACTGATTCATTCTTTAAATTGTGGAATAAAACAATGTTTACCGTATAACCTATCCAGTCTGGTGTTATTGAATACCTTTTACCAGTAACATATCAGATGTTATTAAAAATAAATATAACTATGGTAGGAAAAATAGGAAGAAACAAATCTTTCAAACCAATTGAATTAATTGAAACTGTAAGCAAAGAAATTTATTCACCTACATTTGTGCTCACGATTAATTTTATATTTGTGTCGTATATTCCAAAAGAAAGATGTCATTTTTCAAAACACACAAAGCTCTTAAAAAATTTTTGACTCTTCAGAATCTAAAAAAACCTCAATTAATCCTCGATTACAAATCTATAAGCAATTGATTATTTATCGTTATGAAATACAACCATGAGCAGATACCTTTGTTCATATTCATGACATAAGCTTAACATTGAAAAAAAATTCAGGATTTCACAAGATTTTAAGAAGATATCGGTGCTTTATGATAATATTATGGCTTTAAACCTAAGGTTGAAGGCGCATGTAAGAAATTTCGCAGATGGCTCTGATATAATTCTCATTATTTGATTGCGAACCAAAATTGAAAATCCGCTCTCAAAAAGATACAAAGAAGCTGATGTACAATGCCTCTTGTGCTCTGCCGTACCACTCATCCTTTCCGATAAAACTTTGATTGCTTATTTCTTGCAATTACGGGATGGCAATGGCATTGTAAAAATACCTAATCGATATAAAAGTAAATGAATGCTTGTCTGTATGTCTTCCTAAACCGTTCATCCGATTGCAATGAAACTTAATCAGCCTTTTGCTTACACCTGCGGAATGGTGACAGGGATCGTACAATTATCTAAAATTAAATTTTAAAAAAATTGAATCTCAATCGCATCTATTTACCAATTATTAGTCTCCAAATAACACGCCAAGGAGACAATAGATTCTGTAGAAATGCTAAATCCCAGTTAGCGATTAATATTTGTTATCTGTAGTACGCAAATGTCATGCGAGTCCTTCTCGAAGATAACGAACTCAACAAGGTAAGAATGTTTTGAGGAGAGCAACCATGCGGTTTTTAAATTTTAATTAAAGTTTAGCGTTTTTTGCAGTAACCACCAAAAATATCGAAGTACAATTAATTTGGCACCATCTTTGTTTTCAAAAGTTATCTTTTCAGCTATATTAACGAACTTATCATAAAAATATGACTTCTATGTTTAATCAGCTTTGAAAGAAAACATTTGAATCCCATTTTCTAAAATTAAATTAGAGAAATCTGAACGAATATTAAACGAATCACGAAATACAATAGTTTCCTTTATTACTATTCTGGAAGATAACCAACATTTACAATTCTAAAAGAATACACAAATCTAATACATAGAAATGAATTTTTGTTTCTCCGTGTTTCATATACTGTGGTGCCGTTCATCCTATTTCTATAAAACATTGCAAAATTATTGATTGATTGCACTTAATATTACTGTTTTAGCCGGAAGCAACGTGCCGGTTACCAGCTAGTATACTGCATTTTAAAGTTTTATTTGCACCATATAAAAAAAAGTGCTACATTGAGAATTAGAAATGTGTCAGTCATCGATTAAATGTGAAAGACTTTGAAATAACTTACTTTGCCTAGATAAAGTAAGAGGCATTGTAAGAAAACAATAAAAAACATTGAAAGGCTCATGTTTAATTTAATTTGGGTTTTCTAATTTAAGATTGGCAGCCTTAAAGGTCTCCAAAGGCGATGATCTACAGTAATATAGCACCTGGAAGGCGCAATCCCTCAATTTCAGTGGCTACATCTTAGAGATGGCCGTGGCACCAGCTAGTAAAAAAAATACCTTGTAAATGAGTTACCAAATAAATTCGTAAAAAATAAATAGTAAATGAGTTACCAAATAAATCCGTTCGAAATAATTCTGTTCCTGACTCTTCATATTCGCCCAGAAGAGATGTGAAACAAAGCCGCGAGATGCCCGCCTCGACTCATCGCCCGTCGATTAACCCTATTTGTTTCACCTTCTCTCGGATTATTGCAAGTCCGTTTCCATCAATCGATAGCGAGTAAACACGTCGGCATTCTTCTCGGGCGGGTGTTTATTCCCGGGGGGCCGGCCTGAATGACACAAGAATGCCTCCTCGAGTAAATTGAATGTCCCCATCAAGCAGGAGACGGACAAAAGGAGCCGTTTTTATGATCCCTTCATCGCCTCCGGCCTTTTGTCAGAGCTGTCTCCTTTCAAACTCGCAATCAATCCCGGTCACTCCGCCCAGGGACGAACGTTTCCTGCGTCTTCCCCCTCTCAATTAAGCACACCTTCCAACAAACATCGGAGGAATTTCAAGTTGCATTTAAAGGATACGATTATCGGAGGTGCTTTTTTTAAAAAATGCAGTCATTAGTTAATTTTCATTAGTTCTTTATTTGGTTGATGGTGATAATGCAAAGTTCCATATTAGATGAGTATCGACTGATATAAAAGGGCTGAAACAAAACTCAGTTAAGTGGCTACCAATATGTAGTATAGTAGGGTCATTAGCGTAAATATTGGTAGCCACTTAACTGAGTTTTGTTTCAGCCCTTTTATATCAGTCAACAGCCATCAGTAAGTACCATGGCTCTCCTTCCACAGGGCGATATTTCACCAAATCTTACATCCCGAGGTCGAAGGTCACCCCACCAGGGAGGAATGACCGTTGGGGTCAGATAAGGACGAGGGACGGTCAGAGAAGGTGGTGTTCGCCATGAACAAACGGACTTTGGTTAAACAGAATGTTTTTTGTAAATTCATATTGTAAATATATAATATATTAGTCTAGAATATAATAGCCTGATATTCTTCTTTCAATACAATCAACATTTGTGAGAGGAAAGAGTAACGAGGTTAACATAGATCTAGAAATGACCATTTAGGCGCATGATTGAGATTGAGATTACCAGCCATCTGAAATAAAGCGTAGGGAAACACTTTAGATGTTGAACGGGAACTTTACTCCATCTAATATGGAGCTTTGCATTATTACCATCTACCAAATAAAGAATTAATGAAAATTAACTAATGACTGCATTAAAAAAACAACTTACGACAATTTGGTATAGTAGAATCATTATCTTTGTGGAGAAATGTGTACGATTTACCACTATTTAATGGACTGTATGGAGATCTCCAAGAGCTTGAAAAACCTGAAGATTATAAATAATGATTGAAGTACATTACTGATGGTACCAGGTCATCTCAAAACCCTGAAGGATATGTTGTTAAAGATTGATAGCTTCATTCCAACTGTTTGTGAGTGTGCATATCGGGACAATGACATCTATTTACTACCTCGAAAGGAATGTTAGTTTGACTGCTCGGTCAGTGTAAGGTTGTACAATACTTTTTCAGCAGTCAACCACAACAAATCCTGTCGATACTGCTATGATCATTATTATTATTTTGCAGTGTCAAGCAGTGCTTGAAAGAGTTAGAGATGGCAAAGGTTCAACTGCAATATTATCCTTTTTAAATGAGCAGAAGAGAAACAATTTGTACTGAGCTAGTTGAAATTGGCATTGTTTAAAAAAAAGTTTTGTCAAGTAATTGTTTGCAACAAATGCCAAGTAACTAAAGGATAGCTGCAAATCAGTTTAAAATCAAAGAATTCGATCCTTCAGTAACGGGACGTCATGCATCACAATAAAGAGGCCTTATGAGAAACTCTCCCGACAACGGAACACCTATGATATTTGAATATCTTTAAGAAGTTTAAACCTTCACCATGAAACGAAATTCTAACTTTCTCCATTTACTCTGTTATCTTGGATCCTAGAGCATAGGTTCTTCAACTGCGTAGTCAGAGAGACTTCCAGGTGGTTGTGGATGCTTAGTGACAGATGTGTCAGTAAG
>JAPMOQ010050612.1:106311-150660 GCA_026543055.1 Argiope trifasciata
CACATAAGCTATTTTGGATCCTAGAGCATAGGTTCTTCAACTGCGTAGTCAAAGAGCCTTCCAGGTGGTTGTGGAGGCTTAGGGACAGGTGTGTCATCTCAAAGTTCTCGATTCAAAATCTTCTCTAGACACCTAAAACACACTAACTTTTAATCCCAACACATCTTTTTTAATATCCTGTTAATCCTAACTTTTTGTCCTAAGTTGTGATTTCATTAATTAATTATCACTTATTGTTCTGCTTGCAGACTTTCAGTTCATGATTACATCCATAGTGTTACAGTTTACAGTTTTTTTAAGCTTTTATATTATGCAAACATCTTGTTTGCCAGATAATTGTTTCTTAAGATTATCATTATATAAGTTAAGCTATTCATTGAAAAAGAATTTATGTATTTAAGTTATTATCATTTGGGGATTGTTAAGTCTAATTATGAGCTCGATAAAAATTTTCTGCTCGATGACTATACCTTGATTTCTTTTATATTTTCTTTCCTTCAACTAAATGCATTTTCTGGTGACACAGCGAACCCTCTCCAGGACATTTCTAATGATACTTTTCTAATTCCATTAATTTGCTAAGCAAAGAGTCAATAAAATGCTTTCTGTCAGTCTGAATTAGTCTGAAACTCGTATATTCGTATTATAAAATTATGTTTCTATTTTAATTTCAAAAGGATTTAAAGTACATAAATAAGGATATTTTATATTTCAGTCAATAAATGCTTTTCTGAAAAAATATGAAGCCTAAGTTTTATACAAACTTTTGATCCTAAAAAATCAAATTCAGTGCAATTTTCCTAATACTCAAATCCTCAAATGAAAAAAAAAAAAAATGTAACCGCATCTGATCGAGTTATGAATATTAATATTTTAAAACGCTTACATTTTCATAATTTTACCCTAATTGTAATGCCTTGATCCTGGCCGATCACATTAGATAGCGCAGAAAAAAACATGTTCTTTATTGACAGCCACATATGAACATAATTATAGCTGGTTTTCATCGAAGTTAATATTCACAAAATTCACATAACATTTGAAAGTTAATCATGAGATGGTTCTTCGATCAATTTGAAGAATAAATAGCCCCCTCCCCCCCCGAAAAAATTGCTGACAAGCTTCAAATGGCTACTCCAGAGGTAATTCCAGATATTCACCTATCTTTATTGTGAATCTTGACATTGAAACTCGAACCACACGAACCTTCTCTCAAAATCAGGAACACTTTCGTACACTCACATGTCACAGATCCTCCTTAAAACAACTCTCCACTGCTTTTATCTCTTCTCTTCAAAAGATACCGCATTTTGTTTTCGTCAGATCTCTTTCATTTCCTCTCCCTCTGATTTTTCTCACTGATGAACTTGAGTTCATTATCGCCCAATAGCAGCTCATCAGTGCTTCCTCAACGGTATCCAGTCGATGGTGGGTATGTCTGTTCATGATTCATCTTTGTAGCTGACCCTTCCCGAACGCATGTTAATTATATTCAATTAGCCTTAACACCATCTAAAGTCCACCTGACTTCGACACTTAATGACAATTGCTGGCGATTGGTCTGTAGTGGAAGATTTATAAGCCAGATAACATCCTCAAGCTGGAGGGATTATTTTTAGTCTTGTGGTCATGTTATCTGGCTAGGAACCATAAGGTCCCGAGTTCGATTCTAACAATCGCCAGCAGTAACAGATCGTTTATTGAAGATTCGAGAAATGTCTTCAAATGAGAAAAAGTTTGACTTCTGGATGTTTTGACGTTCTTTTTCCTTGAACGTTTGATGGATCTCGTTGAAACGATGAAATATGCACATGTTGCCCTTTATCTGAATAGAACTAATGAGCAGACACAATGTCTTCACCGGCAGTCAGGAGGAACTTCACAATGTGTCTGATAATAGGTGACGTTACATCTGACCCGAATGCCAATTATCGGAGGAGATAAACGGGGAGTGTTACACTAATCTGTTTTGGGAATTCCGGGCGCTGAGTGGCAGATTGGCTTCTTTGAGATGATAAATACTGGAGTTTAATAACTTGTGTTTGAATAAAATATTCAAATATTTATAACTCACTCAGTTTTATCGCTTTAGAACTGACCTTTCAGTATAAAAAAATTTAACGTCTGAAATATATTTTATAAAATATGACTCAAAAGACCGAAGGTGGATATAATAATATTAATTTCGCATTTATTAACTCAAACTGCCTATAAAATTTTCTTTACTTCATTTGAATCATTTTTATCAATTAGATGTATGTGCTTAATAATCGGAATTTATTTTAGACGGGCATACAATTTGAACTATTTAAAGTTTGAAAAATGCACTTTTCGCTTTCATTCAATTATTTTAAATTCCAGTTTATTTTGATTTTGTAAAAGATTTCCATATCTGCTATAGCTTTTTTTTTCTATGGAGATATGCAACTCCTGAAATTATTGCGGATTATTTAATAAATACTTCCCGGTGGAATTAGGAAGAGGGATTGAGTTCACAACTGGTACTTCGCTTGTTGGTGTTCTTCTCATATATTTGCATTACGTCCTTGCTTTAGCAGTTCAGAATAAAACCTATTTAAAAAAAATATCCGTTCAGAAATTATTAAGGTCAAAGTGGATCAAACGATATAAAAAACAGGAAATTCCGGAATTTTTAAAAAAGGAATTTTTTTTCAGGTCTCTGCCATAAGAAAACAGAATAAATAAATAGTACTGACATGAAAATGAGATTTTCTTAAAATTACGAATGAATAGATTAGTTACTTTTCAAAGCTACTTTTAAGAAAATCAAAGAATTTAACACTGCATCATAAACTAATCAGAAGTACTAAATAATCATCAATCAAATGCTTTGTGAATCGAGAATTCACTGAACTCAATTTTCATTTGCTTTAAAAAACTTATTTAAGGAATAAATAATTATAAAATTGCGATCCTATGCATGACAAAATTAGATTTTTAAATACTCAACATCGAGTTTATATTCCAAGGTGAAAAGAGAAATACGGATAGTTGGAGCAAACTAATAACTAAAACCAGAATGTGAGAATTTGAGAATTTTTTTAACTTGCCTAGATAAAGGCAAAAACATGAAAAACGTTTTTTTTAAACAAGCTTATTCAGGCAACTAATTGATTTTTAATTCGCTTACCGAAATTTTATCCTGTTATCTCTTTCTTATTTAACCTTTCTCTTTGATATTCAGAGTCACCAGGTATCATACTTTAATCACATTCTAAACTCATCATTCAGGAGTAATGAAGTTCACCCAATTGTTAATTCAGTTTCAATCCGCATTTTTAAATTTAAATATATAAATTGGATAAAATATAATAAGATCTCATAATAACCGAAAGAAATGAACAATAGACAATAGTTTAGTAAATAAGTATGTTTCATTCAGTAAACATCTTAAAAATATTCCCTCGTGAAATCTCTATACCATATTAAAAATGCTCAATCTAAGAAAGATTCAAGGAAGGAACTAAAAACAGCAACAGCAACAATAATTCGGTGCTGAAATTGCCCTTCGCGTCAGTATTTCTGAAACAATAGTACGAAAAAAATCTGCACAGCAGAAATTCCTCGAGTTTTATTCCATCTCGAAACCAAAAGCTGCCCCGAGAAATTCAATAAACTGCGTACTATGGAATTTCAAATAAAATGTCCGCTCTCTCTCTTTCAATGTAGGTCAGAAGGAAAATTTCTGTTGAGCCTTGTTGGAGCCCGAAGAAGTCTTCTGTATTGTATTGTGTTCAGAATTGTTTCTGTGTAAAACAGTCAACTGGAATTCAAATTTTAAAGGCACTACTTTAATTATCCAAACACTGGAGAGGAAACATTCATTCCTTTTTTTCTCCATTTATTAAATAAATCATAATATTTATTATTGGCTGCCCTTTTAAATCGTTACATACGCAACTCGCAGTTTTGCCTCCAGTCCAGCCATCTTTGTATATTAAATAATGCATGAAGTCAGAATCTAAAAAATAAATAAAAATATATGTACTATAGAAGGAATATTGAATTTTGTATATATATATATTCCTTTCCTTCATGTAAAAAGAAAATTGGCAAATAGACCGAGGCTTGGATGTTTTAAAAACTGCAGATGTATGCATAAACGCATTTTTATTCAAATCCCATATTTAACGATTTTAAGATAGTTTTATGAAAATAGTTATTTTACAAGTATTTTCTAAATTCTTTTGTAAATTTAGAAAATGCATCGCTTTTTTTTGTGGAAAATCACATTTCCCTAATCTTAGTATTTACATTGTAGTTAAATGAACTGAAAAGTAAATCATACAACTGACCTCCGACCCGACCATAGCCTCGCGAATTAACCTCGCAAGACCGAATGACCGGACAGCCGCAACAGCAACACTGGCGGGAATTGTAGTTGAGTCCTAAGGGTCATCACCGGCCACGGTACAACCCTCCCCGTAGGGAGTGCGTCCCGTCATCGATGGAAGTTCCAGTGCCCGCACCTATTATTATACTCACCTGGTTGGCGAGATCAAACCACCATGCCGGAAGAATCTCATCCTCAATTACAAAGTGCCACCCCGGGAAACTGAAATGTTAAATGCATTGCACAGGATGGAAGAAAGAATCCAAATTCTAGGGCAGGTCAATATCTACAATAATATTTTTTATATAATTTATTACAGCAATCGTACAAATGAAGCCAGTCAGCAAGCCAGTCTGTGTCTCACTCCTCATCAGTCTCCTCTGATGAGATTAGAGAGGGAAACTCACGGGTATTCGAACCGTATTTGAGAGACCAGAAAAAGAGTAATACAGCAAGACGATAATATAACTCATTTCCTTTAGACAATGGACGGATGGCTGGGGTACATCGTTCAATGTTACAAATAGTTGTATTGGGACAGCCATGTTCACTTCGCAAGCGTGCGAAGCGAAATCAGAAGGTAATGCTGAATGCTGCTGTTGGAAAAACAAAAACAGAAAGGCAGTATCTAAATTTTGAATGCAGAATTGTTCAGACAAAGTATTAAAACAAAAAAAGATGATATTCATCGATTTAAAAATTTTACCATAGAATAAAATATACGCGCTGACTTCAAGTGTTTTATCCACTAATGCGACCAAAGAACGTAGCTGGGAATTTTTTTTCTTCATAAGCAGTCACAAATTGCAAAAAAAAAAACAAGTGTTTATTAATGATTAAAAACTATTTTTTTACTTCCACTACTAGCATGATATAGCAAAGGGATAATGATTACAAGTTCATAAAAAACAATTACTCTAAATTTTAAAACATAAAATAAATGATAGTAATAAAATTCTGTGAACAAAAAACAATTATTGTTCCAATTCTGCCTTTTTATTATTTTTTTATACAAATCCCACATCGTTTAGAACGAAAAATCAAAAATTTTAAAATAATTTTCCTTACGCAGATTTGTTTTTCATACTCTATGGTAAAATAGCTTGTAATTCAGAAATAACTAACCTTGCTGCTGCATCCGATTCCATTTCAACACAGAAGTCAACTAATTTTGCGGTAAAATGAAATAAATAAAAACAGCACAAATGTTACGTTTTGGCTTTACGAACGCGCTTAATTTGTTATTCTGTTATTATATACTATATTAAGCAATGGATTATATTCAAGAATTCGTCCTATATTCGTTTATCGTTGTAATTACGACAAAACCTATCAGTAAAAAAAAAAAGTTTACTTGCTTAGAGTTCTCGCCTTTTTGTCCCTTTTTGCTCATTTTTCTATATTGTAGTACGAAGAATACATATATTTATTAATCGAAACTTCTTTTATTATTTATATGCATTGTGAATATAAATATCTGTATAATTAGGTTATTAACTTAATGCTTATTGACTTTATGCTTTTTATAGGGGCAAACGCCCGTGGCAATTTTGTGCAAAAGGTCGTGTCAATCACCAGTCCTATAGTAGACAGGATGTCTTAAAAACCCCTTACAAAGTGACACAACGCGAATATATTTTAGGTCTTCCCCATGAACCACTTGGAAGGCATTGAATGTTGAAATTCATCGAGCAACTAGTGCCATTATTTCAAGAAACCTGGTAAATGAAAATTATTTATTACTATATATCTGTTAATAGTATAGAATTTATTCTAAATAGTGAATAAGAAAGTTATTTCTTGTTAAAACCGTTCTAACTCGCTGATAGTCTGAATAATGGAGTTGCATGTAATATTATTAGAATCGGTGTAAAAGACAATAAAGCGGAATAAATATTTAAGTTAACAGTTCACTGTTAACCTCTCTATTTCAAATGCTGAAACTTTACTTTCCTAATTATCTTCATTTTTTTCTTTGTTCCTAATTTTTTCATTATTTTAGTGTTAATTCTTGTTAGATTTTTATTTCGTGGGGTTTTCAATTAGTACTTTTATTCTCCTTTTTTGAAAAACAATTTTCTTCTTGTTGTTGAAATATCAATTATTCAAATGAAAGAAGTTTTAAAATGTGGATATTTACATTCTTATGTTTTGGTGTACCAATAAGATTTGTATGATTATTTTTATTTTGACATGAGGCAGAAACAAACAAACAAACAAAAAACATAATATATCGTAAACCTCAAAAAAAAATATTTAAAAATTACAATTATGTAGACTTATTTGAATACTACTTTAGGAACAATATTTGATTATTTCACATATCATAAAATAGTAACATATATTTTACTCCCATTAGTTTGAATCATTTTTATTTTCCTCTATTATTCTAAACACTGTAACAAAATTTGCCTACACAATCCAATATTAATATAAAAATATTATCAAAGACTTTTGCCTGTTAATCACACATTTACAATCACCAATAAATATTTTATTTATTACTTTTAACAGAAGTAAAAGTCATTATTCTAATTAAAACATATGGTTTAATAGGGTTTTTAGGCTCATCAAATGAAGTTAAAAAGGGATGGTGAACCTGAAGAAAAATATCCGCATAATTGTTTATTAGCAGTTGAAAATTCAATTACATATATAATATTTTATGAGTGTGTGGCGATTTTTAAAAATTTCAAACTTTTTATGCATTGATAATTATGTTTTAAATAAATTTTGTATATTAATGATTCTGGGAGAATATTTTTCATTCTTGAAAGTCATAGTTTCAGGATACTGCTTGAGTGCATAAATCATTGGTGGAAATTCACTGAAAAATTTGAAGAAAATTATTATTATACTTTATATTTGTAATATACTGTTTAATGTTGTTGTTATAATTTTTTTTGCATACTTTTTTTCCAATTTCCCAAAAATAAATGCTGTAAAATAATAGTTAAAAAAAACATTTGTCTATTACTCAAATTAAGAGTAACAGAAAAGCAATTATTATTATACTTTTATAATGAATTATAAAATTTCCTTTACATGAAGTAACTTTATAAATGAATAGTAAATAGCAAGAGTAAAAAAATTTCCATTACATGAAGTAACTTTATTAATGAATAGTAAATAGCAAGAGTAAAAATATTTCCATTACATGAAGTAACTTTATTAAGGAATAGTAAATAGCAAGAGTAAAAATATTTCCATTACATGAAGTAACTTTATTAAGGAATAGTAAATAGCAAGAGTAAAAAAAATTCCATTACATGAAGTAACATTATTAAGGAATAGTAAATAGCAAGAGTAAAAAAATTTCTATTACATGAAGTAACTTTATAAATGAATAGTAAATAGCAAGAGTAAAAAAAAAATCCCATAAATTGAAGAAGTGTTATATTTTTTGTATATGGAATTTTTATGAAACATTATTTGGAAATATTCAAAATTAATCACATATCTTCAAGTAAATTTTCATGGTCTTTTAAATTAATCAAAAGTAAAAAAAAATATTCATATTTAAAAAAGATAGATAAACTACGCAAAATATTTCGTTTTTTCAGCTGTTTGCAAAATTTTGAAAGTACGATAGTTCAAAATATTATGACTGAAGTTTATGCAGCTTAAGAAAACTGAATGACCAATAAACTAATATTTCAGTTATGACGTCGGCAATATTGCATCGCCCAATAATCGGCATTCGGACAGGAAAGGAAAAAATACATTAGGAAATTATTCATTTTGGATCACACATTGTATGAATATACCAGAAAAAAAGTCCGTAAATATGTTGGAAACAAGTCGTGTCATTTATCCTCTTATTTCCAAGCAACAAAAGTCAAAGATCTTTTGGATCATCGTTATAAAAATGAGGAGCGTTAAAACGCTTTTGGAAAAGCTTGACATTTTTCTTTTAAAAAGCTTTGCCATTTGAAATTGGCCCGAGAGTTCAGCGTAATTAGTAATTCTTGTATCAAGTCCAGCTAGTCCAGTTCTTGTGTCAAGTTCTTAAGAGTTGAATGAGGAATAGATGTTTATTCAAAAAATTATGCCTATTACTAGTTGCTTCAGATGACGAAGATAGTGTGACTGAATTAGATCATATTTCTGCAACTTCTTAATAATCTTCGGACGCTGATGATAATTCAGAAAAAAAAATTAATTTAGAAGTATAATCTGCTCGGACACACATAAATTGATTCAATATGCAAGTGAATCAATCTTCTTTGAAAACAGGTAAACATGTCTGCAAATATAATTTGAATCTTACACCTGACTTACTAAATTCACCGTTTCAAGAATGAATTATCTTTATTTAGATTGTTTATTGCAAAATACATAGAGAAAATTTTCACCATGACCTCAAATACAAAAAGAAAACCTGTATTTGGGGGCAATTCAGTGCATATTACTTTATTTTATTTTCTGGCTAAATTAAATCCTGGAACGAAAATTTTGTGAGACGTATAAAAACTCAGCTACTCCCAGGGTCAGGATGAATTTTCAAGCATGCTTTCATATATGAAAAATTTTGCGATTTGAGGATAAAGGAACGCTTTCTTGTGTAAGAGGAAAGGATACATTTACAGCCATTCGCTACTTATGAAATAAGTTTGTGGATATACATCAAAAACCTTTTAATATAATGTATATGTGACCATTGATGAGCTGTTCATTTCATAGAGAGATAACTGGTCATTCCGACTGTGAAACACGTTACGTTTGAAATATTCAACCAACAGATGGAAAGACAAGAAAAGAGCTCCGTTAAAAAAATCAGGGTCTTTAGGGCTGATGTTATTAGGTTAGTTATTCTTTAAAATGCTTAAGCTTTGTCTTATAGTTTGAAAACAGAAAATATAATAAGTGATGACTTCTTTTTCTTATAATCCAAAAATAGATGTTATTGAAAAAAAATATAACTATGATAGGAAAAATAGGAAGAAACAAATATTTCAATCCCCTAGAATTAATTCAAACTGAAAACAAAGAAATTTATTCATCTACGTTTGTGTTCACTATTGATTTTATATTGGTGTCTTATATTCCAAAAGAAAGATGTCATTTTTCAAAGCACACTAAGCTCTTTAAAAAATTTTGACTTTTCAGAATCTAAAAAAACCTCAATTAATCCTTGATTATAAATTTACAAGCAATTGATTATTTATCGTTATGAAATACAACCATGAGCCGGTACCTTTATCCATGTACATGACATAGCTTGACAATGAATATAATTTTTATAGTATTTTTTAAACATTGAAGATATCTAATATATAAATATAACAAATTTATATAACATAATTTTTAGATTTTTTTAACATGAAAAAGAAATTTTCTGATATTTTTACATTTATTTTTTTGCGTCTTCTTTAATTAAACGTCGATAAAAAAGCTTATTAAATATTGTGTTTTATGTCGAATTCTTCCTTAAAGGCAAGCAGAAATCAGTCCAGTAATTTTATAAAAAATGAAAATGAAAATATTACTATGAATTGAAACTAAATAAAAATACTATTAGCTAAACACAGTTTTAATAAACCCACCTAACATAAAAATGAGCAATAACAACTTAAATGTGTCTAATCAAATAAAATACTCGGCAGTTAATGGGACAGTAAATCAACATTTATGCCGCATTTTATCAAGGCCAAGAAAACAGTGGATGTATTAACATATAAACTGGTGGATAATTTTTATAGGAAAAGGAAATACCATCTTAGAAGAATCTACACTGGGGCAGTTAAGCCATTTGTTCTTTTTGGGCATGGAGCATAGGGGCATTTGTTAAATCTAAAGAAAATCAGAGCAACATTAAATTCAATCCAACTGCACTCTGATCATTATATCTGGGGCATATAGAGCCATTTCTACAGAAGCCCTTCAAGTGATAGCGGGAATTTTGAAAATAGATTTTAGAGCAACGGAAATATTCACTAAATTTCAAATACAAACTTCTAGCAATAAAGTTAAAATAGGAAACAAATGCTTCAGCAATAAAGGTTTTGACAAGTTCGAACAACACCTGCCGAAGGGTTTATTCGTGTTTTCAAATTAAAATCCCAAAAATGTATTGAATATAAAATTTTACAAATGGTTCAAAAGATGAAAATAAAGTAGGAGCTGCAATAGTAGTATACTACTATGGGAAAGAGATCCATAAAAGTCTTGTGAGATTATCGAACCATGCCGTTTGTTTTCAGGCAGAAGTGCAAGCTTTGAAGACGGCTTTTTTCTGTTCGTCCTGGGTTTCCCTTTGAATATTGTGAAAGGGTGAAGGATGAACCGAAGTGCTCAAATTTTTCATATTTTCCGTCAGTCCTACAAGCCATACTCACAGTTGCAATAAGAAAATATTGACGATAAAAGAAGAGGTAAAAAGTGTAAAAATTAACAAGTCGATAGAGTTTTATGGGTTAAGGCCCATATTGGGCATGGTAAGGAAAAGATGGATCACTATGCGAAATTGGCGACACAGAAACAGAATATTGACATTATTGTCCCCAAATAAAGTGGTGTCTTAAAGGGGAAATTCGGTGAAAAAATAAAACTGCAATGATTTGACAGATGATATATGTCCAAAAACGGAAGAGTCACTTTCGGCTTTTTTCCTAATCCGGAAATAAAAATATAGGAGACATAGGAGATTTCCTGCATATTTCTAAAGATTTGGAAGAACGCAGGAAAATAAATGCATTTGTGGAGAAATGGCTACGATTTACCACTATTCAAAGAAATTTATAGAGGTCTAAGAATTATGTAAAAGCCTGAATATTGTAAATAATGATTTAAGCACAGTACTGATGGTACCAGGTAATCTCAAAACTTTCAAGGATATGAGGTCAAAGATTGGTAGTTTCATTCCAACTGTTTTGAGAGTGTGAAGGTGAGGTAGAACGACAATTATTAACTACCTCGAAGAGAAAGTTAGTTTGACGTATTGGCCAAAGTAAGACTGAGCAGTACTTTAAACAGTAGTCGACCATGAAAAATAATGTCGATACTGCTACCTTCAGCAGTGGTGGGGTGACCATTTGTACGAAAGAAGAGTTACCATTGTGTTTGCATATTCAAAATGAAGACAGAAACAAGGACAATGCCGTATAGCTAATTTCAGAATCTTCTGGTGAGAAGTTGATCGTTTAATCTGTCATCATCTATTAAAACTGCTCTGTAAAATGTTTTAATAAAACATAAAAAAATGTTAATATTTCTGAAATGTATTAAATGTTGCCATATAAAAATAGAGGAAACAAAGTAATTACGTAGATGATGGTCGCTCACGTATCTACGTCAAGGAATTAGAAATACAGTAAGTGGGCAATGTTGGGCTCGAATATGCCATACTATTTTCTGTACAACCAGTCTTCGTTGTGAAAAATTTCTCATGTAAGAAATTTCTGATTAATTTTTCATTGAAGAGGCCATTTCGTGTACTCCATTCCGCAAATGCGCAAAAATTCATTTCATGTGGTGCTTCGCATTCTTCAGCGTCTGTAGACGGATAAACTAGGCATGCCAAATCTATGTCACACTTTCTTTCTCAAAAAGAAGAATGTATCCTTGTAAGAGATCTAGAGTTGTAGAAAACTATGGCAGATGTTCTTATAATGAGAAATGTAAATAATAGAATTTACTTCAAGGAAATGTCGGAATAATTCCATCATTTACAATTTAAATTCCCCATCACAAGCTACAAAGTAAAATTGTTGAAGTGGGGAATCATGCTCGAAAACGCATTGTAATCATAATTACGGAGATTCAAATTTATTCAGAATTAAATAGATAACTAAAATAGGTAATATTGAGTTATATATTTAACCCTTTGCATTGGGAAAAATAATTCGATGCAAAATTTTTCACCTAAAACAAGATAAAATAAAAGTATGTAATTGTTTCTAGTTGTTGAAAAATTAATCTACATCTTGTTGCCATACTGTAGGTATTTATAATAATCAAAATAAAAGCAAAAATGATGCACGGTGTTGAATAATAACATTAAATTACCTCTCGAGTGTAAAGAATTAATGAATGTTACCTCTCAAAGAGCATGTTAGTTTAGTTTAAAAAGACTTTAAGTTGTTAAAACGTAAAGAGAATAAAAGATAGTAATTTGAAATAAAAAAAATAAGGTTAATTGAATTAAAATATTTTCTTAAAAGATTCATGTTATGGAATCAAAAAAAGCATTATTTGATGATAAAAAATCATTTTAAAATGCACCAATTAATTGTAACATATTAAAAGAGGGATGTCTGCTTTATGATCCAGTGGTTGATTTCTAAAGTATTAAATATACTCATATACATCGAATATAAAAAGTATCTTTGGCGTAGGTGTTGGCGGAATTGTGCCAATACGTAGGTTGAATTCCGCCAAGGATCGAACCTGCGATATTCGGGTTTGAAATCCAGTAACTTATCCACTATACAAAAATGGCCACCAATATTGAGTGGTAGTTACTGGCTTATTAAGATGTCACCACAGTATCTTATATCTAGTTTTGACAAGAGTTTAAATATAAACATTTTGAACAAAGAAGTTCCACATTTCAGTGATTAAATTTGTCTGAAATATGAAATTTTGATTATTGGTATTTTAGAAAATTTTAAACGATTTCAAAGATGTCTTCGAGGAATATCTTCATATTATCCTTTTCTTGCTAAAAACAGGGCCTATTTTATTAGCCAAATTTGATCGTAGAAGAATGTAGATGTTGCTTTTTAAAATTGTCAATGCATCACTAGTTTTTGTGCAAACATTACTAATAATATAAAAAGGGCATGGCTAAAATTTAGGTTTTTGAATTTCTGTAGAATTTTGTACTTTTGTCGACTCAACTAAATTATTTTTGCTATAAAAGAAATGGATTTACTTTCAAGAGTAAGAAAAATCAAATTTGTGAGCATCAAATTTCAAAATACTAAACACCCTACTGTAAAATAAAATTTTGATTTACTCTTATTGTTTAGCATCCAATGTGGATGGAAATGCATTGATTGACAGCTGAAATCAAATACTTTTTATTTATCTTTAAAATCACTTTTTAAACTAATATATGCTCGGATTAATAGCAAGCTATAAGGAAAAAAACTCCTTAACACTGAAATAAGCGAGGAGGCTATCAAAAATAGATTTTTATTTTTGTTTCAAAAGTTCATAACTTTTTCTCAAGAAATTCCAGATCACTCATCCCAGTATCTTTAATAATAATTGGCTTCCCAGCTTGATAAACGTTTATCAGCATTTAGAACGAAATGTTTCGTTTAGAATTTATGTTAAATATTATAACCGTCTTCTCATTATTACTTTGATTATGGGTAAAAATTAGATAGTAAACTTTTGTTAGAATAATTAAATATTTGCATTCAGTTTTTCAAATCTTTACAATGAAATGAAAACAAAAGTCATTTGTTCCATTCATGAAATGATATTATTCTCTTTCTTGCAAATTTTAATGAGGGATATTGTAATTCCCGAGACAATTTATTTCCAGGAGATATCGCACTTTCTCTTGAACATACTTCTTCTGAATGAATTCCATTATTCTTCATTTTAATAATAACATGAACTTTCCTTATGCCAAAATTAAGAAAATGAGTTTAGCCATGTGTAAAATTTTAGGTGGAATAAATTTTTAGAATAAATTACTGTTCAAAATAGATAACTCTCAGTGATGCCATGCAGAATTGAGAACTGCTCTTTCATTAAAGTAAGAGTTTGAAACATTTCAGAAAGTATTTAGCAAATTCATTTCCTTTCAACAAGCAAGATTAATTATTAGGAGATTATTTCCCTTATATAAGAGAACGGTATAATTGCGGGAATTCCGGCACAGGGGGAGCGTGTCTTTCTAGTGTTCTGGGAGTCCCAGGTTCGGGCATTGGTGCACGGGCATTGCTCTACCTGTGACTAGTGTGAATGTGCACCTGAGTAAAAAGAGGTTGTGCAAGCGAATGTGAATCATGATGTAGCTAAGTCGTACCGCTGGCGCAACTGAAAAACAAGGGATACTCAATTTTGGCTGAAATCACTGATATGTAGGTCGGTGGGCTTGTAAAAGTGCCACAAGTCACAACAAATGATTTGACAAATAATTTTTAAGAATAGTAAAATTAAAAAAATGATCCAATGGAAATCAAAATAAAATAATTTTGACAGGGAAGATTTGCCGTTTTTTAAGAGCGGTAGCTAAATCTAAAAAATGCAATTGCATTTAACTAAAAAGAAAATTGAGGCTTATTTTAGAATGGACTGTTCAAACCTTTAACTTCGGAGATTTATTATAAATACAGTCACAGAAGAAAGATCATAATTAATACTCAATTTGATTTTTTTTAAAAAGAGAGATGCGTCAGCAAGCTCTGAAGAGGAAACTACTTCGATGCTTTTTAAAAGCGTATTCTTAGAATATTATGCTCAGTCATTAGTAACCTGCCTTCAAAATTAATGCTAGACGTTTATGATCACTGTAGCAATGCATGCTCAAAATATTATTTTATTTTGCTTATTGGATATTATTTTTAGTAGCATGATTTTGATATTATATTATTTTAGAATATTGGTTCATTCCTTTTGAAAGGAAAAACTTTATTCTAGAAAATGTATTGTTTTCTGAAATTTTTTTAACTATGTAATTCTTTATTTCATCCTTCAGTCTGTCCTTCATTTCCAGACATGGCCATCATTTTTATACTCTTTTCTTTTTAGTTATAACTATAACAAGGATATTTCATTTCGTGGCAACGAATTTCTAATAATATATCTGCACACGTATTTTTTTGTAGTCCTCATAAAAAAAACTCTCATGAAATAAAGGTTCACTGAGTTTCTCCTTCTAATTCAAAATCAACGGCAGAAATGCGGTAGTTTCTAATTTACTGCAAATGTTTGGAGATGAAATCTCATTTACATATAGTTTTGTAAAACCTTCTACGCCGAATTGAAAACAACGTTTTTGACTTAATTTCCATGAAAATTCATTTGGAAATTGCTCGCGCTATAACCACCTATTATTTATAGAAATGCCTTCAAACCTAACTTATTTCTTCCGAATTCTTCAACTTTGCTGCGTGATTTTAATATTTTTATTATAATAGATAATACGCTATAAAAACAGTCAAAAGACCACTAGTCATTTTACTGACTAATTATCTTTATTTTCCATATATATTACCAATTAAAGTTTGAAATATTATTTGCTTTAATTACTTTCAAAATATTATTCTCTAATGGAAAAATATGAAAGTGAAGATATTTGTTTTCCTTGTATTAAATCACATTTAAATAATTAATTTTTATTATTTATGAAAAAACATAAAAAAGAGTTCATAAAATGTTTGTAATGCAAAAAAAAAAAAAAAAAATAAAAAAACTAATGATAAAAAAGACTGAAAATTTTTGTTCTCACAAAGTAAGAATAATTTTCAGATAAAATCGCAGTACATAGATAACTGATTTTAAAATACAAAGTTGACTTCAAAGGACTTTCTTTGTTTTAAAATATTTGTAGTTAAAACTTAAGAATAGAATTAAATGTCATTTCATATGCAAAATGTAAAAATTTATGAAAGTTAAATTTCCAATTCATACATAACATGTGCTGTCTGACTGAATATATTATATAGAGATTAGGTGATCGGTTAAGTCCATTGAAGCCTTTTAAATTTAAGGCGGCATCTCGTATAGCTAGAGAAGCAACGTGCATCTATAATGCAGTGCCTATGCTGAATTCTTTTGAAAAAGTCACTGTATCCCTAGTGGCAAAATAAGTTTGTCATGAAAATCTCAAAATAAATAAAGGAGATACCAAAAATGTCCAAGTAGAGATCTGTTAGAGATACCGTAATAAAGGTGGAGGGAAAAGTTACATAAAGACAGATAGATGTAAAATTAGCAATTAACTTAGATGTTAGAGATTAAAATAATAAAACATCTTCAAAAATTTTTGCAAATTTTATTAATCATTGAATAAATTGAAAAGAGCTTTTTTTCTTAGATTAATGGATAATTATTTTGCTTAAGACAAATATATACTAATTGAATCCAAATGGCAATGACCTTTATTTTTTTTCTTTTTGGCGATTGAAATGTACAATTTAGTGGATTTCGAAACACATTTATATTTTATTATTTGAAGAAATGATTCTTAAGTGAGCTGTGCTGTTCCATTCCTCCATTCCTCTAAATAGCCAATATTTTGAAAATATGAATTTTTCGATATTAGTTTTTGAGGAAAAAAACAGATTCATCCATACCATGACGATGAAACGTGGTTAATGGTGTATCGTGACTTAGTGAGTAGATGCCCACAATAAATTTTCTTTTTCTGCTCCTTAAAAATGTTTCTTCGATCTGTTATAATTGATGAAGTTGAAGAATATTTAAAATTATATGCTACTTTAGCCTTCTAAAATACATTTTGATTTAATCATCATACGTGGAACTAATAAGAAATTTTACATGTGACATGGAGTAAAATTTTATTTTTGACAGTTTTGCTATGAGCTGATTATAATTTATGTTCCTAAATTGAAATTTCAGAAATTTTTAAAGTTTTAAATTTAAATCTTAGAATTTTGAAGATAAATAGACTTTACTGACGGACATTATAAATTGTTCATATAATTATTGAAATCAAATAGCACACACAAAGAAATAGTCTGGAATTTTGATTGCACAAATATACTATTCATTATGCCGGAATGCCAGCAAAAACTTCAAAACTTACAAATAAAAGTAGCTGCTGTTACTTACGCTCAAAGTGATTAAAATTTCTTTTATTACATTAAACAGGAAAATTCTTAAAGGAATTCTCGCAAATATTCCGTAATTGGAATTAATACCATAGTAAAATAAATAATATCTAGATATCATTCAAAATATTCGTAAGTAGTTTTTGATTTTCGGATACAAAATTCCTGTTGTATTGAAGATTATATTTGAAATTTTAACTCAAAATTTTTATTGATTAAATATAATTGATAAATATAAAATTTCGAATATTTAATCTTGAAGTTTCCGTGATAAAAGAAATTTTCTCAGCATCTTTTAAAATGAAAACTACAATTTAAAAAAATATTAAAAATAAAGTATTCTCTTTTGTTTTCAATCCAGCTTTAATAATTTCTGAAACTAACTTTAACAAAAACAGCTGGATGATATATTGTATTAGAGTAAAAGAATGCAACCCAAACCCTTTCGTTAAACTTCTGTCATCGTTCATTCTATATAATGCTTATTTGGATACAAAATACATATTCAAAATTCTATTCACTGCTGAAATAAGCCCATTTGAAAAATTCCAGAAAATATATATGAACGAATAGAATGCTCTGAAAAAGGAAAATAAGCGATTCTTGAGAGCCAGTTTCATTCAACGCTCATAAAAATTCCTCATAGTCTACGCGCCTATTCATTTTTTAAAGAAGTTTTGCAGGGGTTGGGTGAGGGGTAGCAGAAAGTCTGCTTTTTAAAAGTACATAAAAAGACAAAGAATAATACATAACAGTTTTATTTCCCTTAAAAATGAAAAACACGAAGAAAGAAAAGTAGGGGGATTTCTTGTACTCATCCCGTTATTATTTTTATAAAAAACGGCTTTCACTATCATTTTATTTTTGTGTTTACTTTCATGGGGGGAGGGAGAGGGACTAGAAGAAGTTTGAAAGAAGGATAATGCGAAAACACAACTAAGAATTTTTAAAAAAATCTTTTTTTTTTATTATTATTATTTTAAAAAGGCTGGGATTTAGTTGCGAGTTCTTTGAAGATCGACGAAGTAAAAAAAGATGTAAACAAAGGGAAAGAAGATTTAGGAAATAATTTTTCTCGTCTTCACACATGTAAATAATGTGTGAAGACATTTTTTTCTCTATTTGAGCTCAGAAAGTTGTTTTTCAACATGGGACATCTAGCGATCGGTACAAACTTGCCTCCAGTGACATAAAAGGCAAGTTAGATTATTGTTATTTTTTTATATTTCTGCAGTATTGAGACTCATTCACTGAAAAAACCGCTTTATAGACTCTCTTTGTAGTTACAAACTATCTCTAACTTCAAATAGTTGTCTTATAATACCGGATTCATTTTGAATCTTTCATAGATAGAGTCATTGTGGGTACTTGAGCCGATTGTATATTATTTCAATTTTTATTTTTAACAGTCTCATTTATCCTATTAATTAGTATTTTAATATACGCTTTAAAAATACTCAAACTTAAAGGAAAATATTTTGTAAAACTGATATGAAAACTTTGCTTGTAATTTCAGGTAACCGAAGGTACAAGCCATAAAATTAATCCTTTTAATTATGATTTTTTAGGTACTGAAGAAAAAAAAAATTAATTAAAAATTTTTTTTAAGAAATTCAAATAATAATGGAGTCAATTTATTTCTAATTAATCCATTCATAATTTCTTTCACTAATTTCCCATTACGAATACTAGATAAGGCGAGCGACTTTTTACATACCGTAAGTGCGGCGAATTTTTTTATTTAGTTCGTTTTAAAAAATTTTTTGTCTTTCGACCAAGGAAAATGAATATCAAATTTATTACATTATAATTTCTGCAATTAAATTTGTGAATATATATATATATATATATATAAGCAATAAAAGCATCAAAATAATTAAAACCCACTTACTGAGTCAACAAAAATTAAAGCCAATTAGGTCGAAATCTAAATTAAAATTAAATTCGGAATTAAGCGGTAAAAGTTCACAAAAATGAAAAGTAAATGAAATAGAGCCCATTAATGAAAGAAACCTAAATTAATATAGTTAATAAAATTATGTAAACGAAACTAATTACGGAAACGAAACTAAAATTGGAATCGAAACTAAAAATTATTTCGGATTCAAACAAATTAAAAATATTAAATTTTAAAAAAATTAATCATTGTATTTAGTGAGCGCAAATGCATCTATAACTAATATATAAATGAAACTAAATTAATTAACAAAATAAGCCAAATAAAAAGGAACACAACCAAATCAAAACTACAACCAATAGAAAAAACAATCCAACCTGAAGACTTCATCAAGGGTCACCCCAGGGCAAAGATTCAAAATAGGGGATTTTTTTTGTGAGAGATTTCGGACAGTGCCTAAAAGTACTGACCCTTTGTGACCCGAAAATCCCCCAGAAATTAAGCCAAAAGAGACATATAAATTTAAATAGCAAAAAACACAAAAAACAAAGTAACATTAAAAACCTCATCAAATATAACAAAAATCTGCAACCGAAATTAAAACAAACCAATTAAAACAATATTTGATTAATTAATTAAGAAAAAAAAAGAGAAAGAACATACCAGCAACGGGAGAAGAAATCTATCATATCAACTGCTGCTCCATTTATAATAGTGTAAATAAAGATAAATAAAGTTTATGAGCGCCATCCATTTTACTGATATTTCATCATTTCTTTTTTCATTAAAATATTGATATTGCAGTAGTTTTTGGGAAAATCATTATTGTTTGAATTTTTTATGAAACTATTGCTTTTATAATGAAATTTTGTTTTTGAAATTTTGTTCCTCAAATCCAAATAAGTAGCTTCAAGATGATTTTATTTGTTTCTGTTAAAATTAATTATTTAGAATAGCAGTTAGGAATAATATTCGTATTCTCTAATTTAATCAAAATCAAATCATCATTAAATCTCCATCCATTTATTAAGTAATTATTTTTTTTTCTCGTAATAATGTAGGAAAATGCTGGCTAAAACCCTTGTGAAAGCTGTACCATTGAAATAATACCATTCAAAACATAATTTTCGGTAATATTAAAATTGCATAAAATCAGAAAATTATATTTATTAATTATATCCATTTAAATATTCATCATAGATAAGAATACAAACATTGATTAATTTCTCATGGGGCAAATTGGTATATAAATTTTCAAAGTCAAAAGTATTAGTTTTATGAATTTTGTTGCCTTTTAAAAAATTCCCAAAGCTTTTTGTTATTATCAATAACAAAGCCATCTTCGTCATCAAGTTTATTTTAGGTAAAATTATTAAAACAATTAAACATAAAATTATTGAAACAATCAAAACCAATTTCTTGATCAACAAAACTAGGTCGAAATCGAAATTAAAACTCAATTCAGAATGGTCAATGAAAAAAAAAACAATTAATGAAACAAATCCAAAATACTAGAATTAAAGAATTATTTAAACGCAACAGAAACAGTATTAACCCCGGAAACGAAACCATAACGGAATCGAAACAAAAAATCATTACTGATTCAAACAAGTTTAAAAAAGTTTTTGAAATCAATTGTTGTATTTGGAGAGAGTAAATGCAGCTACAACTAAAATACAAATGAATCCAAATTAATTAACAAAATAAGCTAAGCAGAAAGTAACACAACCGAATCAAAATAATAATCAATAGAAAACGAATCCGGCCTGAAAACTTCGTCAAGTGCCAGTTTCAAGCAAGGATTACTAATAAGGGATTTTTTCTATCTATTTTTCTATTTTATTATACACACACACACATACATACATACATGCATACATACAAACATATATATATATATAGCAATTTTTCAAATCCCTAAAAATTATACTAAGTGAAATTGAAGAAGATTGCTTTGTCATTAATAATAACAAAAAGGTTTTGGATTTTTTAAAAGATAACAAAATCTATAAAATAAATAATTTAGACTTTGAAAATTTATGTAACAACATTCCCCATGAGAAATTAATAAATGTCTGTACTCTTATATATCACGAATATTTAAATGAAAATATAATTATCCGACTACATTAAAAACATTGATTTTCGACCATATTGTCGAAATTTTTTTATTATTACAATTCAGACTTTCCTCTTTCCAAAACAGTTTACCTTTTATTCCCAAGTGATTTAGAAAAAAATTTATAGCGATTTTAAAATATCTCACCGAAGCAAAACAAACCCGGAAGTGGCATTCCTAAACCGGAAGTAGCATTTCGGAAACAAAACTAGCCTTCAGTTTGCCAAATTTTGATATTTTAATTTGGTTTTACTTCATAAAATAATTTTATTTTATGTTGCTAGCGACAAGCCACACATACTTTCCTTATTTCTTTGCAAAGAATTGGCAACATCTGTGTTATTTACTACCGCTGCTCATTGTTTTATTTACTACCACGTGCTTGCTATTCTAAATTTATTTTGCTTTTTTTTAACCGAGAAAATTTTGAATTCCCTTGGAAGTTTTTTGCAGTTTTCAACTTAAGATTCCATTTATAATGGGTCATAAAAAAATTATTGCTCAAAGAAGCGAAAATTTTCCGGAAATTAGTAGAATTCTGAACATTCTGAAAAAGGCACTGAAAGTAAAATTCCAGCTAATTCTACTGATGTGACTACTGCTAGTGTTTCAAAACACAGTGGCAATAACTATTTGAAATTGATAAATTCTTCAAACCCTGATGAACTGTGGGGAAATAGGATAATGAACATTGAGATTTTAGCTTCTTCAAAAAAATAAACAATGTAAATGAAATAAACACTTTAGTTGTATATGGTTTAAGGCTAATAGGAAAAGGATATACAGCAGGTAAGAAACTGATATCCATGCTAGATATGCCTTTTCTATCTAAAGCAACTTTCAGAAGGCAAGAACTAACAATTCTGAAAGCTGCATCTAAAGCTGCTCAAAAAAGTATGGAAGATGCAGCTGAGCAAATAAAAATTTCAAAATCTTCACAGAATAATATTGTAAATTGTGGAGTATCCGTGGATGGCACTTGGCAGAAGAGGGGTTTTCCTCGTTGAATGGCCTTGTTAGCTGCATATCCATTGACAACGGCAAAGTATTGGATGTTGAAGCTCTATCGCAGTTCTGCAGAATTTGCAAAACTGTCTCTGGACAACAAAAAACTGTAAATAAGTCACATGTGTGTAAAAATCACAATGGTTCAGCTGCACGCATGGAGACAATTGGTGCTTATCGTATTTTTGAACGTTCAAAAAATAACCGGAACTTAATGTATACCGAATACTATGGAGATGGAGATTCAAAGGCCTATGATGCTGTAAAGGACATTAATGACAAGGATTCTGTAAAAAAGTTGGAATGTATTGGCCACATACAAAAAAAAGTTAGAACTCGTCTTCGAAAATTTAAAAAATGTACAAAAGGAATAGGTGGGAAAGGAAAACTTACAGATCGCTTTATCGATAAGCTACAAAATTACTACAGAATTGCAATCCGTAGTAATAAAGGCATAGATGGTGCTATGCAAAGTGCTTATATTGCAGCATTTTATCATTGTTGCTCGAGCAAAAAGCATCCTATGCATGGCCAATGTCCTGAAGGTGTGGACAGTTGGTGTAAGTATCAACGAGAAAAAGCCAAAAACAAAACATTCCAGAAATCATCAGGACTTCCACAACATATTATAAACAAAGTTAAACCTGTTATTTGAAATTATGTGAACAGGAATTGTTGTGTAAATGTTTACACGGAAAAACTCAAAATTCCAAAGAGAGTTTCAATGGTATGCTATGGAACTTTGTACCGAAAGAGCATTTTGTGGAGCTACAGACAATGCAACATGGCTCGTTTATGACTGTGCTTCAATTTAATGATGGTATAAAATGTTTACTAGCCATTATAAAGAATTTAAAATTAAGTGCAGGTAAATACATGCTAAGTGGATTATCGTTAGTTGAAAATCAACGAATTAATGACTCCAAAAGACATTCAGTAACAAAAGCAAAAACTCAAAAACTTTCTGCTCTCAGAAAGAAAAAATACTTATATATTGAGAAAGAGGAAGGTCTGACCCAGGAGAATTTTAAGCAATTTTAATAAAAGGTATCATATTTTTCAACTAAAAGTTGTCTTCGATTTTCTCAAAACAATAATTTTCAAAAAAATTCTCCATCGTTAACAAGATATCTCAAAAACTAATTGAGGTATTGATTTAAAATTTTCAGAGTATGTTTAAAATAGTATTGGCCATGAAATGAACCAAAAGTTTGATTGTTCATGAAATACTTTTCATTTATAGGTGTTTTTAGAAAAATAAAGCTGAGAATTTACGGAAAAAATGCATATACATGTATATTTTTACCCATAACATCTTTGGACCTCAAAATTTTTCTTAGATTTTGGTTCATTTCATTCATCACTATGTGCTATAACTTGTGTACAAAGAAAAATAGGATTGCCGCATTACAGTTTTGTGTAGAGTGTTAACTGTTTTGGTTAAATTTCATTAAAATTTACAACAAATTTTCCAATTTCTCAAAATGTATTGTATTTTCAAATCATATTTTTTGTACTAATTGTGTTTATAATTGACAATACATAGGAAAACCATAAATAGTTTTTATAAAATCCAATTTTTGAAATTTTTTCCTTCGAACGTAGTCGGTTACCTTAAACATAACTTTCTGGTTTTATACAATTTTAATATTACCGAAAATTATGTCTTCAATGGTATTGATTTTTAGAAACGAGTTAAGGGTATTCCAATGGGTACAGCTTTCTCAAGTGCTTTAGCCAATATTTTGCTACTTTATTACAAGACAAAAATAATTAATAATTACTTAATAAACGGATTAAGATTTATTGATGATTTAATTTTGATTAACTTAGATAATACCAATATTATTACTAACTGCGATCCTAAAGAATTAACTTTAACAGAAACACATATAAGTCATCTTGAAGCTGCTTATCTGGATTTTTGGATCGAAATTGCTAATGATAAAACAATAGTCGGTATTTATGATAAAAGAGACGAATTCAAATTTAATATAATTAAACTCTGTAATTATCACTCTAATCTTAGCTCTAAAACTTTCAAAATTTTAATTTTCTCACTATTCAATGAAATGAAAACATTTTGTTATAACAAAATTTCTTTTATAAAAGCAACAAATAGTTTTATTAAAAATTTAAACAATAATGATTTTTCCAAAAACTACTGCAATATCATTATTTTAATTTTTAAAAAAAGAAATGATGAAATATTAGAGAAATAGATGGCGCTCATAAACATTTATCTTTATTTACATCGTATTATAATTAGAAAGGAAGATTGTTTTCCTAATTTGAGTTATTCGTTTAAATTTTGGTTGAATATTCTTATGTAGTTTTACTTTTTATATACATTTTTGTTTCATTTGGTGATGTTTTTTAATGTTTTGTTTTGCTTTTGTCTTTTTCTGTTTAAATTGGTATGTCTCTTTTCCATAATTTTCGGGGGACTTTCGGGTCACGAGGTGTCAATACTTTTGACCATTGTTCACCGATGCCTCACAGAAAAAATCCCTTTTTTTAAAATCCTTGCTTGAAAGTGGCCCTTGACGAAGTTTTCAGGACGGATTCCTTTTCTATTGATTATTGTTTTGATTCGGTTGTGTTACTTTTTGCTTAGCTTATTTTGTTAATTAATTTAGATTTATTTGTATTTTAGTTGTAGCTGCATTTGCGCTCTCCAAATATAATGATTTAAAAAATTTTTAATTCTTAAACTTGTTTGAATCAGTTACGATTTTTAGTTTCGATTCCGGTTTTGGTTTCGTTTCCGTAATTAGTACTGTTTCTGTTTCGTTTAAATAACTCTTTAATTATAGTATTATGGATTTCTTTCATTAATTGGTTCTTTTTCATTCCCCTTTCATTTTGTGAACTTTTAGCGTGTAACTCTGAATTGAGATTTAATTTCGATTTCGACATAGTTGGTTTCGTTTTAATTTTTGTTGACTTTTAAACGGGCTTTAATTGTTTTAATAATTTTATGATTATATATATATATATATATATATATATATATAACTCATTTAACTGTAATGTTGGAATCTTTCCGAATCTTATGGAATCCGCTATGGACTTTTAATATTTTGTCCTATAATTTTATATCAAATGTTCTAGATTTAGCTTTCAAAGTTTAAAAAGTAAAACTATGTAATATTTCGAGTATTAAGCCTTCATACTTCTTCGAAAATCAAAATTTCACTTTATATTTTTACCTAATATTTATTTCTATAATAATTAATCACATATTAACTAAGTTTTGTACGACTTGATTAGAAAGATTCGGAATTTTCTTTTTTAATAAAATTTATATATTATCCCAGTATTAGCCCTGTAAATATACAAGGTGGCCAGAAATAAAACACCCCTACTCTGACCTCCATGGATATTGAACTACTCAGTGTAAAGGCTCAAAATTTTGTACACATACTATTCAAAATATGGGGAAACGGATTTCACGAAAAAAAAATTAGTTCCTGAAATCACCAATAGGTGGCGCTGCACAACTGGAACTATGATCAAAAGACACAAATAATAATAAAAATTAAAATGTTTATGCGGAATGGAATGCTTCCATGCTTCCTTTTTAATTTTTCTGCCCCTTATGGAAAATAAAAATAGTAAAGAAGCTAGAACTCCCGTTGTAACTGCAATTTCATACTGTAACCAGAAAAATTTGCATAAAGCATGGTTAGAAGCCATGTTCTGGGTATAAAAGAAGTTAAAAGGTGGGGAATGTCATTCTTATTAGTGATGGCTGTCACGCTGCCAGAACGCGCTTTGCTTGTGAAGTTGTTTTACGAGAATAAAGGAAATGCTCCAGCAGCACTTCGAGAGTTTCGCCGACTTAAGGATTTGCGTAAGGGACCATTGCTTCCACAAGCTCTCAGGAGAATGATCGCTCGATTCGAGGAAACTGGACATCTTGGAGTTCAGCCTGGTCGAGGACGCAAACCGGTTCGTTCAGATGTCGTTGAAGATGTTGCCACCGGTATTGTTGAACAGTCAATGGATAATGTTTTAGGCTGCAGTAGTGCACGTGCAGTGTCACGACACTTGGGTGTTCCCTATAGCACAGTGTGGAACGTACTCAGAAAAATGGTGCATTGTTTCCCGTACAAAATCCGCCCTAATCAACAATTGCTGGCCACAGACAGGGAGATGTGACTGACCTTTGCATTGACATTTCTTGCTAGAGTTGAAGTGGATGCATCGTGGCCGTGGCAGATTCTGTGGAGCGATGAGGCCCATTTCCACCTCAGTGGAACAGTGAACACCCATAACTGTCGCATATGGGACACGACAAACCCCCGTACCTTCCAAGAGATTCCACTCCACTCACCGAAAGTTACAGTCTGGTGTGGATTCACAGCCACATTCATCCTTGGACCGTTCTTTTTCGAAGAGGTTACTTCCAATGGCCTTGAGACATGTACCGTGACGGCCAACAGGTACAAAAGGATGCTCGAAACATTTGTTGTACCCCATTTGCAGCAGCGCCAATGCCTTGACACCATTACTTTTATGCAAGATGGAGCACCTCCACACATTGGACTCCCTGTGCAACAGTTTCTTCGCCAACATTTCACCACTGACAGAATAATCAGTCGCGCGTTTCCGACAACTTGGCCATCTCGTTCACCGGATCTTAATCCGTGTGATTTTTGGCTTTGGGGACACTTAAAAAACCTTGTTTATCGAGAACGTCTGATAACCTTGGCAGATTTGAAAGAGAGTATCAGTCTGCATGTGAGAAGCATCTCAGATGACCAGTTACGATCCGCAGTTGAACAAGCTGTCCACAGACTTCACATTTTACATCTTCAGGAAGGGAACCATATTGAGCAGCATTCCCTGCATCGATAACGTCCTTGTTTCATGTATGCTTGGTACTTTCAAATAAAATGTGTTTAAAACGTGTTTTTGTGTCTTTTCAGCATACGTCCAGTGGTACAGCGCCACCTATCGGTGATTTCTGGAACTAATTTTTTTTTTCGTGAAATCCGTTTCCCCATTTTTTGAATAGTATGTCCACAAATTTTCAAGCCTTTACACTGAGTAGTTCGATATCCAGGGAGGTCAGAGTAGGGGTGTTTTATTTCTGGCCACCCGGTATACGCCAAATAAACATATTGTATTTCACATTCAAAATCACAATTAAAGCAACGTCATTTCAACCTAACTCGTGTTATTTACAAATTCGAATTCAACGAACAATTTTTTAAACCAAAACCTTATAATTAACCAAAACTCTTTTTTGCTGTGTATACATGGAAAGCTTCAAATTTCAGAAGTGATTAAAATAGAAGTTTCTTGGACAGACAATAATACAATTAAAGATTGAATCACATGCAGCGTTGTTGGCTAGCAGACAGATTTGAAGTATATTGGAAAACAGTTTGAACTCTATTTCATCTTGATAGAAGGCTTCACTCCAGGCACAAACACAGTTTCTGTGCAGCTGCTTACGCTAAAGTCAACTGTAGAGTAAGTAGTTCGATGGTGTGCAAACCTATAGCAATTGTTGGTTGAAATATTGAAGAAAAATATCTCTTGTCAAATAATATGTTGTTTCCCTCAAACTGAAAGACGTTTATATAAATTCACAAATCCATCTTTAAATTATATATATTTTTTTCTTATTTTAAAGATGGTCCTTTGAACTGAACTCGCTATTAGAAGAAACGCGAGACCCTTTTTCTGTATGAAGTTACAATTTAGTACATAGATAAAATCAGCGGTTTTCATTTTCCCGGTGTAGATATTTTGTGAGTTCTTTCATAAAATTTATTTTTCTTATTTGTATGAAACGGTTAAAATTTATTTCAAAGGCATCTTGAAACAAAATTGGACATCCATGATTAATTTCTACATTTGCATTGATTGTTATTAAATGAATTGAAAAAAAATGTTTTATCAGCCAGATAGCAGAAAAGAATTATATTGCATTGTTTCGATGAAATAAAACTGTTCTCCAGAATACAGTAACTTTTGTAATTAATGGCGAATACTTCGGAAGGAAGAATGGAGACTGTCGTGTTTTCCTTTTCTTCGTAGATAGAATTTTCAAAGATAAATCTACTTCGCTTTTTTCTTAAATTGCTGCTCTCACATCTTTGCAGATTTCCATTTCCAAAAATCAAGCGACATGTGTTCTAGAGGAGATAGAAAACACAGTTGTAGAACATCTGCTTTACTGCCACCCCCTTCCGTCCGTCGCCCCCCCAAATTCTATCAAATGCTCTTATAAAAGCTTCTCGACTCATACTATCTTTCTGTGATGTGATTCCCTCTTTGCCGGAGCAATAAAAAAGAAATAGTTTCGCTCGAATCGAATGTCCCACTCAAACTGGAAGGGAAAAAGGGTCCGCGTTTATTCTCCTGGGTATGATTTCAGGCAACGCGATAGTCTGGTTTTGTGATTCGTCTATTTATATCGAAAATTCCCCTCTCAGGTAAGAACTGTGCAGATATTGATATACGGATATTTTACACCCTCCCGTTCGAGTGCTGTGGTAAGAAGCTGATGAAGATTTATGAAGAGGCACTTTTTTATATCTAACTTTCTTTTAAGATCGTCGAATAGTTTTTATATGGGGATGGTACTCTGCAATATTTGTAGATGCTCTAGAAGGAACAGAAATCTATATCTATCTTTCTCTCTCTCTATATAAAGAATCGTTTGATGTATAAAGTTTCCGGGAGTGATTTCCAGTCTAAAGCGGAATATCGCTTCAATGAGCTTCTGGATGGGGTTTGATTTATAGGCTCTGAAGATCTAAAGTATTTTTGGTACCGATTTTCGTCTCAGAGCATTCATTTTTCTTCCGTTGCTAGAAATGACAGCTCAGCCTTTCTTAGACTACATAAAAAGAAATTTCAAAACATTTGAAGCATGATTAAAATTTTCATTTGCTTCATTTTTTTTAGTAATAAATGGCTAAAGTATATTCCATCACGGGTATCGTCCTCGTCATTTGGAAGTGGTTCAAAATTATGAGGTTCGTCTCTAGTGTTGCTTTAAAATTGAATATAGTCGGAGGATCCTATTTCAGGACAGGACATGCAAGAAAAGCAAACAAAATCGTTATTCATGATTAAGAACACACTGAAAGAGGCCTTAACCCTTAACTGGGAACGTGCTGTCTGTAAGACCGCTAGCGATGGACTTTCGCTCACTTCTATTTTATTTTTAGCCTATTTGAATGGATGAAATCTGTAGCTTTCTGTTTTGGGATAATGAAGCACATACACTTTTTCAACCGTTTTCGGAGGATACTTTTTTTAAATAATTCAATTATTTCTTGTAACGCGGTCTCTAAGACTTCATCTCCCTGTTAGTGTCCCAATGCCAAACAAGGCTTAGAAGATTGAGTTAAAGTTTTGGCCTCTAAATATCATTTAATTGACTGGTACCATTAGCAAGCAGTGTTCCAGACACTTCTAAACGAAGCAGAAAGTAATTTTAGTGATAAGGATAATTGCACAGAAGAATTTTTCAACCAAAGTTCGCAATCGACTGATTCTGATGTATATGTTCAAACATAATTAATTTTTCTTGCTATAAAGGATTTTGAAAATTTTATGAAATATATTAATATACCAAGAAAAATTTGTATAAAATTTAAAAGATGATTTTTATACTATTTCTTAATCTTTATGTTTCAAACGCCAGAGAAAACCCTTCTATGAAAGGAATAATTTTATCCATTGTCAATTTTTATTTTTTATTTTTCGTACAATTGTTTAATTTTACTCTATATTGTTTTCTATATGCCTTTATATAATAGAAAAATAAATATGGTTTTAAAAATATAAAGTAATATGTTTTTTCAAAAATATTATTTATAGTAAGGTGTAGTTTGAGAAGAGAATGTATGCTCCAAAGCATTTTTCAGTGATAATGTACAATAAAAATTACTAAAACATATCTACATCAAGAAAAATATCAGCAAATTACATTGACCGATTTTCATACTAAAACATTCATTAGAAAATTTAATTTGAGTGTAATTTAAATGTAGACCGCACCTCCCCGTTAAATCCAAAAATGTCAACTCCCCATTTAAAGTATTTGAGTAAGTATATTAATTTCATCGCGCCTCCCCCTCCCCACCTCATACAATAAAATGTATATAATAATAATGCATTTTGGGTATTTTGGCACTAAACCTACACTACAACCTTAATTTTAAACTTTGCAAATAACCAAGAATACAGAAATTTATTGACATTTTTCAGCACCGATCCTCAGCATAGAAAAACCAAGAATCCTATGCCTCTTTATTGCTCTTGCGAACAGCTATGTCGGGCATTCTCACGGTTTCGTGAGTTTCGATTTCTCTGGTCAGCTTAAAAGTTAAGTTAGAAGCGTGCGCAGATGTGAACAAACGTTTTCTGATAGGAAGAAGGAGAAAGTTCTATGACGCCAATTTCAATTCCAGACAATCTCATTCGAGTCGATCCTTCTATCGCTATTAAATCTATTCTGAATGTGTGTGTTATATATATTTTCGTGTAATTGCAATTCACCGTATTAAATATTCACGGCAGCAGACTTACGCAGAATCACGGATAAATTTTTAAGCGGGCGTAAGCGAGCATTAGACGATAGACAAGCATCAACAAGTACACAGATGAGAGTGGCTCCGAAAATAAAACCAAGAAAATATTCTCAAGAATACTCAAATTTTGGGTTCACTAGTACTGAAGTAAATGAAAAAGAAAGATCCTTGTGTATCATTTGCTCAAAAATGTTGGTGGCGTACAGCATGGAACCTAATAAACTTAAACGACAGTTGGAAACGCTTCATAGTGAGTATGTAAAGAAACCCAGAGAATTCTTCGAATTAAAATTAAAATCATAGGAAAAGCAAAAATCATTGTTTAAAGAAACTTTGTCTGTGAATGAAAAAGCTTTGATTGCCTCTTGCAAAGTTTCATATAAAATAGCCAGATGTAAAAAGCCTCACACTATTGGTGAAGAGCTTATTTTGCCAGCCGCAATTGAGATTGTAGAGACTAAGAAATTGCTGATATAGCTGAAGATGTAGAGTGGCAGCTTCAGTCGAAGTTACGAGACAAATTGTTTTCAATACAACTCGATGAGGCAACAGATAATAATAAAGATGCTCATTTCATTGCCTATGTTAGATTTTGTGATGATTTGTCAGTAGTAGAGGAATTACTTTTCTGCAAACCAATAGAACTCAAAGCAACAGCACTCGCATTATTTGCTATCTTAAATGATTTTATGAACGAGGTAAACATATAATCTCAGAATTACGTCGGAATATGCATCGATGGTGCTCGTTCTATGTCCGGAAGATTCCAAAGTATTCAAGCACTTGTGAAACAAAAATCGCCACAATGCGTCTGGCCATATTGCATGATCCACAGAGAAGCTTTGGCTTCCAAAGAAATGAGTCCTGGTTTGAATATTGTGTTAACTACGGTTGTAACCGTAGTAAATTATATAAAAATTAGACCTTTGAAATTAAGAATCTTCCCCGCACTTTATAAAGACTTGGGTGCAATACATTCAGCGTTACTATTTTATTACGAAGAAAGATGGTTATCACGAGGGAAATTTTTGCAACGTGTTTATGAATTAAGAGAAGAAATTGCCGTTTTCCTAGAAGAAGAAAACAGACCAGAAGCTGGGAATTTTCGCAATAGTTTATTTGTGATGAAATTGAGCTACATGGTCGATATATTCGAGAAATTAAATAACTTGAATTTCAATTGCAAGGAGCAAATACACATATATTGGATACGAGTGATAAAGTTAATGTTTATTGTAGGAAATTGGCATTGTGGAGCAGAATTTTTAAGCAAGAAAACTTAACAATGTTTGCAAATTTGAATGATTGTATTAAAACTTACAAGACTGAAGAACAACATGTAGAAGTTTTTTTGTAACTATTGAAAATCATTTAGCAATGCTAGCAGAGAATTTTAAAAAGTACTTTCTTGCTGACGACAAACTGATATCAAGTTAAAAGTGGGTGAGGGATCCACTTTAAAATACTCCTGAAGGACTCTCAATTGAAGAGGAAGAAACCTTCATAGACTTCACGGCAAGCGGCCAAACCAAAAGACAATTTAGTAATAAATCACTCTTTGAATTTTGGGCAGGAGTGGATGATGGTGGTGGTGGCAGGAGTTTTCTGCACTAAAAACAAGGGCATTTCTTATTCTGCTGCCATTTTCAACATCTTACCTTTGTGAAACTGGATTTTCTGCGGTGGCTTCTTTGAAGACAAAGTATAGATCTCAGCTAAATATCGAAAAAGAACTGAGAGTGTCTACTTCTAATATTAAAACCTTCTTCGAAAAACTTTGCTCTGCAAATCAGGCTCAAGGAAGTCATTAATAATTATTAAATTTGTTTTTAATTTAGGAAGTTTTTTTTAATTTAATAAGATAATTATTAAATATGTCGAAATATATTTTGTTTTGTATGTGTGTGTGTGTTCTTTCCTTTCATTCACTTAATCAATTTTTTTAAATAACATTTTCTCTTGGATATGTTCATGCCCCCCCCATCAGTGTGCCCCACAGGTTGAGAATCACTGCTCTACAGCATAAATTTTTGAAAACATTTATTAACGGACCGCAAAAATTACTGAAATGTTACATCAATCTAGTAAAGCATGACAAGGAATGGGGAACATATTTAACATTTTTCTGAATCCTCTGGAAGTAATGAAAAAAGATATTCATATTATGATACATTTTATAGGCAAGTAAGCAAATTATAGGTCAATACATTTGATTATATAGATTTTTTTCCAATGTATATGCCACTTCTAAAATAAATCAAAGCACAGAAATCGATTTATTTATTAATTTATTTTAGATTATATTTTTCCTGATAAATAACTTCAGTCATTAGACGAATAATAAAAACGATACTCATAACTTTTGCAAACATTTTTGTTTTGAGAGATTCAATTTTCTGGAACAAAACAACGTCTTCTATATTCAAAATAAATACCAAAAAGTTTCAATGCCTTGAAATTTCAATATAAAGTTTACCAATTTAAAGAAAATGCTCTTCAATTCTGTGCATCTTTGCCGGTTTAACTAAAAAGGTTGTGGTGTTTTGCTATTAAGTTCATAATTTTGCTATTCACTGAGGAAGAAGTTTATAAGGAAATTTTAATGTGGACTTCGTGAGACCCCTAACTGCTTGTAATTCTATTATTGTAACTGACTCCAAAGACAAATTAATATTTCAAGAATTCTTTGAAGGTGAAAATACTATCAAGACCTTTGACAAAAAGTTCAAATGGCTAGCAAGCAAGCTCATGATGAAAATACCTTTTCATTCCCTATCCAGATGATTGCTGAGATATTTGTAATATCAATGAAACGTTCCTACCGTGTAGATCTTGCCACGCATGTTTGATACCAAGTTTATTGAATTATTGCTCATGTAAATAGTCTTGCTCACCTGGAATGTAATATAAACTATTGAGGCACTTATTTCTTTTACGTAATAGTTCATGACTCTAGGAATGACGACATCATTTAATACAAAAAGGAATTCCGTCAAACGTCTCTAAATGTATTGAAATTATTATCGTAGAAAAATAGGAAAAATATTATGTTTTCGTCAGATTATCTAAAATTTTTAGTTCCGTATCAGTTTTTAGATCCCACAATAGAAATTTTGGTTCAAAATTTAAGAAAATCAAAGCATTCCTTAAAATTTTTAATCAAAAAATTATATTTTTTACCAAGCAAAAAATGTATTTCCATACTTTGGTTTTCATACAATAAAAAAATATAATGATAAAGATCTACTTAATAAAGAGATGATACGTGACATTTTGATAGGCTCCTCTGTTCGAGATTAAAACTTAGCTTAGAAAATCAGAATCGCTAAGAGATGTTAATGAATAAAGAGTATTAGAGAAGATGCTGGCTTGTTACGACAGAGATATGTGAAAACAAATTACCTTTATGCACCAGAAAACTATGAAAAAGAATTGCCTTCCAATTGCGTTCTAGCTTTCGATATGAATAACTTTGCAATGTGCCGATTTCTCTCGGTAGGAAATTTCTGTTGACTTGATTTTGAATAATGATCGAAATTTAATGTTTTAGCGCTTAATAAGGACTTTGATTTCGGCTGTATATCAGAAGTGTAACCACTTTATTCAAGACATTTTCATAGCAGGCATTTTCATCTTTCTCTAACTTTTGAACTAACTTTTTTTTCTGTTCTAATGCTACAGGTGTGCGATCCAATTATTCGAAAGAAGTACTATGTAATAAATTTGATTTATAAAAATGTCTTTTCTAGTATTGTTCCTAAATTCTTAATTTTCTTCAAAAAAAATATGTTGCTCTATAAGTTAATTTACATGTTTAACTCGAATTAGGTAAGATTTAAACAAAACCTATATGTTTCTATGGCTCAGACAAAGATTTTACTTGAAAACTTTTATTCATTTCAAAAATGAAAAGAGAATTGAAGTCAACAATTGTTGTTGTTACTAATGGCACTTGCTCAGGACAAGTTTACGAATGAAATCAGTGATTTCAAGCAAAGAATGAGTATCTTGTTTTAATAGCGCCATTTGGGACCAAGAATACGCCTTAGCTACTCACACATCACATTCGCTTGCACAACCTCTTTTTTATAGCTGGAGCACATTCACACTTCTCACAGATAGAACAGATGAAGAAAACCCATTGTCGAACCGGGACTTGAATCCAATACACCCGGATCTAGAGGAAGATGAGATATTCCTATGCCATGACACAGGCGAAGCCGGCAATGAATTTCAAAACTAATTTTTTAAAATATTTTTGACCAATTTATAATCAATATTCGTCATAAAATCTCGATTGAAGAACTTTTGAAGAATAAAAAATGAAAAGTCTTTTCAGTCCTTTTTTAATGGATTATTTTGAACTTGGCAACAATAATCTAACAGTTTTTAACTAAAAATTGGTTTTAGATAAGTCAACTGAATTAGCATTATGAGCATTGGAGCTGTTAAAACTGCAAATATTTAAGTTGTTCACATTTTAAATCTCAATATGACTCAAAATTTGAACTTTTATATGCTGATGCAGATGCTTTATCTAGGAATTAGAGGAACTATTGGGTATACTTTTTTATTAAGTTTAATAATATTAGCTAGCATTCATTGTCATTTTTTTTGTTTTATGTATGGTCTGTTAAATGCGAAATGTTGTGGTGTATGTGTTAACAAATCATGGCAACGACATGGATATTGGTCACTGAACGGATGTGTAAGTGTATTGTCGATTGATATTGGTAAATTTTTTTAATGTGGGGGTCTTTTCACAATACTGCAGGTAATGTAAAGTAAAGCAACATCTCAAATATAAATTTATATTTGTTCTAATAATCAGTTTCAGCTTCACAAATGGAGTCTGTTGAGGCATTCCGAATTTTCAAAAGGTCTCAGAACGCACTCAAGCCCTTTATACTTAATATGGTAAAGTTTATGACGAAATAAGGAATATATGCAGTGGAATTAAATAAATTAGAGTGCATACGTAGTATCCAAGCCATAACTAGTACTCAATTTAGGAAATTAATAAGTAAAATTTCCTCTTTTCGAGGCAAAGTTAATTTATACGATAAAATGCAAAATTAATAGAGAATTGCTTACTGCATCAAAGTGGGTAATTTAGAAAAAAATGCAGCTAACTTTTACAGCTACTTTTTATCATTTTTATTCCAGTTTTCGAAGTCTGGTGCAAGAATAGAGACCACAAGATAAAAGAGTTGGTGAAAATATTCAAAACATTCAACCTCGCCCTCATTAAAAATACCAATAAAGTTCAGTTCTTCTTCATAAAGACACAATAAACAGCATAAAGTCAGCATTTTTTTAATTATGTGAACAAAAATTAAATGAATAATATCCTTATGGAAATATTCGAAAAAGTCTTTCGATGAAATTATTTGGCAAATAGTTCCCCCTCCCACCAAAAAAAAATGTTGAGTTGATAACACTTAAATTGGTTACTTATATTGCAATAATTGAATTTCATATATTATTTTTCGGGTTATTGACAGTCTTAGATGAGATACATATTTCTTCATGAGATTATACTTAAGAAAAGCTTCAATGGCAAAATATAAAATATACTCTTTCGATAATACTAAGCAGCGCAGCAAAAATCACGAGCCAACAGAAAAAAAACTCAGTTATACTAAAAAAAATAATAAAGCATATTTTATAAAAATGTTGAGCTTTGAAGACAAATATGTATATCTTCCTAGTATAAATAGCAATTATTTTTTATTTTTTTTCAAAATGGGATATTTAACAAATTGTTAATTTTTAAAAACAATAAATAAATACCTATGACCTATTTGCATAAAATTTGGTGTAATTATTGTTTGTAGCATTAAATAGGTTTTGTTGCATAATTGAAGCAAAATTGAGATCCATCGCTAAATTATATAATTTTATATACATTCTAAATGGATGAAACATTTCGATTTTGTGCTGAAACTTTTATTATTTAAAAATGGCTCAAGGTATTGAAAAACTTCTTCAACAATTTCTAGCAAACACATATATGCTATATATACAAAACCTTTTGTTTCTGATTTTTTAAAAAAGTTCTTGAAAAATGGTCAAATTTGGTTAAAAAAAATTAGTAAAGTTTCCACAATCTTTAAAAAATATCAAGTAGATAATTTTTTTTCTGTGTTAAGCATAAAATTGTAATTTGAATTGTTTCTTAAGAATATATTATTCGAATTTTTTAAAGAGAGCTCTTCGAACATAGTCGATACCTTAAATGCAATAAATATCAAGCAACTAGAGATTATCAAGGAAACTATTATACGCTTCTCTGGCATTAACTGTAGTTTCTCTCACATTTCGGAAACGTTTTTCTGCCTTCCTTAGAATCCAGAAATGTAAGTAAATCCATTCCATAAAACCCGATGCACAAATTTCCAACACAGCAATAATAAAAGCAATCTGAAAACATCGTAATTTATTTGAGGAAAAAAAATATAGAACCGAAAACAATCAAGACAAACTGTCTCCACCTAAATATCCAAGAAATAATAAGCACAACTGGCATTACTTAAAGAAATCAAAGAGCTACTAACGTAATTCCAGAAATTATTAGAACTAGTGCAGAAATTAATTGAACTAGTATGTGTATGTGAAGGGTGAATAAATTAGCGAAAAAACCTATTATTTTCCTGAATTTCTCCATCTCCAATTATTAATTTCAGCTCGTTCCACATTCTTATGTTTAGATAACTCCATTATATACTACGCCCCTATTGGCCAACTCAACTACTACCCGACATCTCGACGTTGATTGGAGTAATCATTCCCTGCCTCTCTGCGACTACTACAATCAGGTGAACTAGTCATTCTTGAGATTTCTCAGCTACCGTGCCGCTACTTCGGCAGAATCGAAATGATGTCATGTTCTTCCGAAATCAGGATGTCATGTTCTTCCGAAATCAGTCGATTGAAGATTTGCTATGCTGTTACGCAGTGCTACATTTCTCATCTTGTTTTATGCCAAATTCCAGGAACTGCATCCAAGGAAAATTAATTACCACACAGTCGACAGGTGAAAGATGGCTTTGGAGAAAAATATTTCAACTCAGGAAACACCATTTATATTTATATAATAAAAATGAATAAGAACTGCGGAGCAAATATATAAATGCAATGCAATCTTTCTACACAACCATCTTGTATTTAATATAATCCTACTAAATGCGTAAACAATTTACGGAAGAGGGATTTCCATTTTGTAAGTGCATTAACAATTTACGAAAAAATGATTCCCATTTGGTTAAATATTTTAAATGATATTTAGCAATAGCAATCTATTTAATAAACATGCTCATCAAACTTTCAACTAAAAACATATTGAAGTTATTTACGGTACAAGATAAACGTTTACTGATGAAAATACTTAATAATTGCTTAGCAGCATTACAAAAAAGTTTTAAAACTCATTTTATATTAACGTATTAATTTAAATATTATTATTTGTCAAACAGAAACAATTAAATTCTGGAAACGTAGCTATTAACGAAGCAGGTCTGAAAAAGATTTTAAAAAATGAAAGTTTGTCGAAATTTCACGATAATTTTTGCTACAAATACTTTTTCAGTAACCTATTTTTTTGCTCTTGGTATCATTTGCAAAAGTATTGCTTATTCTTATAGACTTTAATTCGTACATCAAGAATCGGGATTAAGATTTAATTGAGTTCAGAAATTATTCAGTTAATGATTCAGTTTAAGTATTGAAGATCTCATTCAGTTAGCAAAAAAGATACAATGCATGAGATAAATAGTAATAGTGTAATACGAAGGCTTAATCATACATCTTATTGTAAATTTAATTTTACATATTATTTCTTGGAACAGCCCTAAACAAGAGATCTCGCTAGAATCCATTACAAATAATTTTGAACTAGTCGATTCTTTTCCTGTTTTTAAAGTGTTTTAGTTATTTAATTTTTTTCTGATGATGACCGCTTATTCCTGATTCAAACTAACTTTTCTAGAGAATTGTGAATTTTTAATTCTAGAACACACAATATTTAGGTTTATTTTGTTTAAAATTGGTTTATTAATTTCTTAGTTACGTAGGAGCATTGATTTTCGCATATATTTTACAGAAAGAGCTATGCTAGAAAGTTGAAGTTCTTAGTTCCCAGTTAGTTAACTTCTACTTAATCTGGTGGATTATATCAAGTTAGAAATACACTTTCTGTATTTTAAACACGGATGGGTTCGGTTGCTAATGCTAATTTTTCAAAGGACAAACATAAAACACATAAAAAGGTCCCAGTTCTTTCCCAAAAGAGCATTTATTGCTTGTGCCACAGAAGGAAATCTGGCAGTACTTCTGTACGTGCCATGGCGCCACGTAAAAAACTTTGCTAACTCACCGAGCGCATGTTTTCGCTGGCATCACAAAAAGGTCCCGAGGAGAACTCCAATATTTGTTTCTTGTGCATTTTTGATTTTGGAATCAATATAAATATGAATAAATGATGCGAGTTGCTTCTCCCCTGCGGACCAGAAACAAAGAGCTTCTGCTTCAAAGTTCTGTCTTTTATGAGTTTTCTTTGTTGGGGGCTCATATCGGAGTCTATTTTGCATGCCGCAATCGCGTTATGAAATTCAAAACTTCAGATTCGGAGAGCGTCATCTGGAGGAGGATGTCTCACAAAGAGCCATTTGAGCTCGAAAGAAACAAGAAGTTCGACGGAATGAGTTTTGCTCAAATTAAATTTGAGATGGAAGAATATATACATATTTAATATCTGTTTTTATTTAATAATTTATCTAAAAATATTCCTACATATACTTTAAATTTGTTTCGGTTGATCTATGAGTTTTAAGCAATTTTCAGTGAGTCAGTTTTTTTTAACTGTAAAATATTAGAATTTTTTTTTTGTCAAAATATCATCATTTTCAATTGTATCCCCTTTCAAAAGTATTTTAGATAAAGATAATTTCAAAAATTAATATTCCAGCCAAAAAAGTAACCAAGAAACAAAAATTTTATTTAAGTTAAATGGTATCTATATACATTCAAAATAAAAATTTCTGTATGCTAATAAAGTATCTTTTAGACCTGAAATAACTACATAGGTTTGGTTATAAAATATTTAGAAAGTAATGAAATGCTAAACTTTTCATTAAAAATTATAAATTATGTTTAATTTGAAAACTATGCTCTAATTAAAAGTCGGGCTGAAATACGTTTAGTAAATTTTCAAAAATGCCATTAAAAAGAAACGAAGAAAATATTTTGTCATTAAGAGCTGCGATCGTTCGAACTTTCTTAGAAGTAGTTTAAATAAACAAAATTAATTAATATTTCATTTAATACTGTAAACATGTTGAATTTATCCATTTTTGAATTGCATTTAATACACATATGGAAACGTAGTATAGAAAAATATTATGGAAAAATAAAGAAAAATTCTGAGATTTGTTGATGATTCTGAATGAAATCTGTTGGGTTAAAAGTGCCTCATTATTTTTGTTCACCATCGCACAATACTAATATCAATTTCATTATCCTATAAAAATGTAAAACACATTTTTTCCTTCATAAATTCCGAAAGATATCCATTTCTTGCAACTTTTGTTAATTCTGTAAATAATTTAAATTATCTTGATTCTTTTTGAAATCCTTAGTTGGTTTACGTTTTATGAAATCTATATTGATATCTAAGTGGACAGAGATCATAGAAAAATTTACCACAAAGAGATAAGCGTTACAGTGATTAACGATGATGAATGTAATATGAGTTACAATGGATTAAGAATTTTTTTGCAATTGCTTATTTCCTTGATCGAATTACAAATAATTTCAAATCCTCATTCATATTGATTACTGAGTTCGATATTCGGTACCATATCTTGGTATCATATATTGTTTTACCTGTTTCCTATAACTATTAATCAAGTTAATTAAAACATTCTTAGCATAATCGCATTTTTTTTAAAAAAATTCAGATTCTTCTGCTACTATAACTGGTTCGGTAATGAGTATTTTAAAATCCATATATAAGATCATTTCAAAAAAAGACTCAAAGGAATTATCTATTGAGCGCTTTTCAAAATAAAATTCAAAGTTTTGGAAATCTACCTTTTCCAGTTGGGAAAAAACACAATAATACAAGGAGAACAGAAAAGAGGACTCGGTAGAGTCGAAATATAACAGAAAGTAAAGGTTAGAATCTTAAACTCATTGAAAGGAAATTATGCAATTTTTTTTATTCACTTTCTATTTAGGTCAAGAAATAAAAATTTTATTTTAGTGGCTTTTTATTTAATATTCATCTCAAAAATTATTAAGTTCCAAAAATAATTGATTTTAGCAAGAATTAAATTCGCATTCTTCAACTTCACGTTACAAAATCCTGAAATCCTTGCGTTTTAATGACTGAGCTACTACCTGTAGATTCCAAAATTCATTACAAACTATTTAAACTCTGTTTAAAGTATTAAAAATTAATTGAATTTAATTAATGGATTAATATTTTTAACTGCATTGACATAGAGCGTCAGCCACTACAAGTTAAAAAAATATTTTAACTTGAGAGGATAAATAAAAAGTATTTTATCAACGATGGAAAAATAATCCAGGGTCACCAATTTGCAGTCCTTCTTACTTTCTGAGAAACACTGAAGGTCATGAACTATATTCAACATAAATACTTTTTAAATCGTAATTTATTTGAAATCTCTAAACAAATTGAAAAAAAAAATAATATCAATAACGATATTATCAGGTCAAAATTTAATATCCTTTCTAAAAACTCGCATTAATGAAATGAATAATGAAATCAAACGAAACATGAATGTTGTTTACAATAAGGTAAATATTATAAATGCGATTACCGCTTTCAAGAATTTTGAGTGAAATAATTCAATCAAAACTGCAATTTTGCAATTTTGTACAAATTAATGCTTGAAAAAATATTGTTTACCTTTTTTTTTTTTAAAAAAAAGACATAGTTTAAAAAAAAACCTGAATTCAAATCTAAACATAAATGCAGGACTGTAGGGACTGAGCTTTCACTTCTACTTGGTTGGTAAAGTTTGATTGATTTAAGAGAATAATGAAACCGAAAAGAAGCGGCTTCTTTTGGGAAGCAGATATTTTACAAAGTTAAAATAATCGAAAAAGTTTCAAATCCCGCCAATTTTTGATTGAAAAAAGAAACATTAAATTGCCTTTCAGCACATAGAAGTAAAGATAATGGACCCTGTTTTAGATTTTTATTTGACTATCCCATCATCTAAATGAAAATTTTAAAAGAAAGGCTCAGTAATGGAAAAAATGGTGAAGTAAGCGCGGAAGAGAATTTTTTTCAGTTCTTGGATTCGGCGTTTCTTTCCGCTGGCTTCGGACAGGATTCTCCACTAATAAACACGTTGAAATAAGGAAGCTCTGAAAAAATGGAGCTCCCTAAAGAAGAAATACATCTTTTGCAGTTGTGAAAGGACTGAGGCTTGTTAGCGCAGATTCTCGCTCGGGAAAAGTTTTATAATAAACCCTCAAGATTCCCCTCATTTGTATAAAAAAAACAGCCAGGAGCTGTAAATGCAGCTGCTTCAGACATACAAGAATTAGACAGAAAGACACGAGGAATTTATTTCTTCTGACTCCTTACATTCTGGCGGTGTATATTTTAATTAATAGTTTTCTCGCATCTGAGCGAGACAACTTTTTTTTTCTTTGTAGAATTCGCATTCGATTTCCAGCTGGAAAGAAGAAAATAGATTTTAAGACAAATACATTGCCTGGCAGAGGTATCTTAGATCTAATGAGATACATTTTTTCATTCTTTAATTATTTCGAATTTAATTTGGAAATTGCAAAAAGAAACTTAACTTCTGTGAATTGCTAGGTATGTGCATTCAGTTCGAAAATTACATTATTTTTAAGAATGAGAGTGAATTGAGACGCATTTCAAATTAAGAAATTCAGAAGATTAATTTCGTTAAGATTGTATGTTGAAGCATAATGATAGCCCACAGAATTAAATGTATAAGAAATAATAAAATAACGTAAAATCAAATCAATGAAGGCAATATGTATTTGAACTCACAACATTTCATTAAATTTATCCCGGCATAAAATTAATTTCATGTAGAAGAAAAGTGAAACAAAAGAATTGAAAATAATGAAATTTAGGGAATTCCACTAGAAAAAAAATGTTATTACTGACATTTTTCATCAAATTTGAAAAAAAGTTATGAATTAATTTTCTCGAAATTTTCTAACCACTCATTTCGAATATTGCCTGTTTTAATTGCCTTTATGATTGGATACGGTGAAAGAACGTATTCTTAAATCATACTGATATAGGACCAAAAAGGGCATTGGATAAACAATGAGAAATACTTTTATTCCTAGTGTGAATTATTTTACAAGGAATAATTTGTCAATTTAATTTGAATTGCTTGCCTTTAATAATTGATAATTTTGTTTCTCACATTTGGTCAGATATTTCAAATCATGAAAAACACTGTAATGTGTTACTGAATATATTGGAATTTATTAATTCCAGTCATTCTAATTATAATCAGTTTTAATTTCACAATTAAATAATAACTAGGAAAATATAAATCTTTTCATTATAAAAATTTGTGAAACCTTAATAATACACTTTATCCTTCGTCCCCACAAACAGCAATGCGTTGGAAAAAAGGCCAGAAGGAAGAAAAATTCGATCGAGCTTAGCAGATAAAAACAGATAGATCCAATGTACAAACGATCCGAGATGAGCGTCCGACCGCATGCCCACACCCCTTGCAGTGGCGCTGGGTTCAAAAATTGGGTCAAAGGAAACCGGCTTAACGTAAAGAATTCATAAACGTGATAATTAGATTCCGATTCAAGACAGATTTTAATAAACGAAGACTAAAAAGTTTAAAAAAAAGCCACATAGCTTTATTTTATCATTGTTCTTCATTCATTTATGGCAAAGGTACCATTTGAAAGCGCTTAAAGTACTCTTAAAGAATTTAAACATAAACTTTGTAAGGGAGCGCCTATATTTGAAATAAAGGCAAATTTCAAAATATCTAATGGTAATACCCGTTTTCATCATCAAATTTTGAAACTACAACGAGGGTTAGTCTAAATATTAAGTCTCCTTGACTTAAGTATCTTTGTTTTGTAATGATGAACTAGCAAAATTTTGACTTCCTAAAGTTAAAACTAAATTTTGAAATTTTATTCTTCTTTTCAAAACTTATAACGTTATTGTTTTATATTCTTTTTGTTAGGAAAATATAAGATACAATTCACATTTTACATGCATATTTACATTTAAAAAGCACATATTAAAGCGAGTAAGCATTACAAAATTATCTGAAATATTTTAAAGTTGCAAATGTGCTCAAAAATAGAAGGACAAGTCCACTTTATTGGAGAATTCAAAATTTCATCCCTTTTCTACTAGTAGCTTTCCCCTTACATTAATTTTTCCGAATTGCTCCTAAAATGATGCATTTAGGGATACATTCCCAAATTCTAAAATATCAACAGCTTTTTATTTGGCAAGGGAAATCTGCTGATTAGGCATTCTATGAAACAAATATCATTTTTTGCAATGTTATAATTTTAAAAAATTGTCAATTTTTGTCATTTAATTTCCATATATATATATATATATATATATATATATATATATATATATATAT
>JAPMOQ010050612.1:165917-191586 GCA_026543055.1 Argiope trifasciata
ACTTGCACCAACTCATTAGGGGCGTCATCATCACTTTCCTGGTCTTCCGATGCTGTAGTGGGTTTTGCTGTAATTTGAGCAACAATTTCAGCGTCGCAATCTTCATTTTCATCGTAGCATTGAAGCTCGTTGTCGATGGATAGAAGTTCTTCGTAATTTTCGACCTGTTGAAGTTCCACATTTCCCTCACCATTTTCACTTTCAGTCAGCATGTCCACATCCACCTCCAAGACCAAATGCTTAAAGCCACAGTGAGAAATACAGTTCTGAATTGTCTCACTGCTTATATTTCGATAGCCATCGGCCAAAAATGTAACTGCTTGTAAGATGTTAACCTTTGAACTGACTTCTTTGGCTGTTGATGATGATGAGGTCAGCAAACTTTTTTCAATTGCTTCAATGATGTAATTAACCAATCTTTCACTATAAAGGGTCTTCAAATTTTTAATGATGCACATGTCCATTGGCTGTACCAAAGCTGTGGTCCTGGGAGGTAGAAATTCCAGGTGGATGTTTTTTCCAGGCATTTTGGAAGGGGAGACAAGACACGCACAGTTCACTGACTAAAGTGTTCCGAAGAAACTCGTTTACGTGGGATTTCATTTCCCCGAAAAGCGGAGAAGCCGTGGTTCCCCACTGGCGGCTACCGAGCTGCCCGTTCTAAGAAACAAAGTGCTTGCTCACCTCCCACTGGTTCTTTTCCCTTTCGGACTTCCTGCTTACACAGGCGACTTGTGGCTTCTTTTTCATCTTCCTTGACACGTTCTTTGGTCCGTTTAAACGGAATTTTGGTTCAAATAAGCGAATAATATTAGGCTTATGTACATAGGATTTGTTTCGGTTCTTTAAGATTTGGTCCGAATAAGCGGCTGGTCCGATTATCCGGTGGACAATTAACCGGAGTCGACTGTATATATATATATAGTTCTCATATATTTTTTATTGCATACTGTATATATATGACAAATTAATTCCACGAGATGGCGCTCTGCAGTCGAAGGACACAGTTCAGAGCTCACTTGACCAGGAGGATAGACGGACGTCCACCAAGAAGGGATAGATCTTGGAATTCTTGAGTAGAAGAATTCGCCGGCAAATGGTCAAGGCACCATGTGTAGGTGGGAAGGATCCATTGAACCGCATCAACTGACCATCTTCATGTTATATAGATTGTCTCGTCGTCACTGAATTTTCATATGTAAAAAAAACCCATCCTAATCATCCTGTGTTAATAAAGCATAAAAAGATTAAGTTAATCCAAGTAGACTGGTGCGTTAAAACCCATCACACCCCCAACCATGAGGGCTTGGAGCCGGCGCACAGCATATTTTCAAAGGTACTTTGTTGCTTCTATTTTGGATTTATTCTACTTTAATTCTGAAAGCGAGCATTTTAAATAATCTGAAGCGTCCTTTAAAAGTACTTGTGGAAGAACTAGATGAAACTGTGCCTGAAAATGCTAAAATTTTGGAACTTAAGGAACTAATTGAGAATACTGATGTGTTCAGTTCAAAACGGATCAAGAATTTGACCTTGGAGTCATTAAATCGATCACTGAGGACGCTTAAGGCAGTTAATGAATAATATAAGCTAGAGATTGAAAAAATTAAACTGGCCCGACTCGAGAAACAATCATTGCCTGGTGAATGGACAAACTTATCATTTAGAGTTGAAAGTTTAATAAAAGTTGATCAAACACAAATAATTTAGGTTAATGAGAAACCCGAGGAATCGCATTGGTTTTTTACTTTCTTAGAAAAACTATTTATTATTAAAGAAGTTAATAAAGGTTTGAAAGTCGAGATATTAATTTATTTGCTAGGAGTTAAAGCTAATAATGTTTTAACATATTCACCTGAAGAAAAATTGTTGAACTACTGAAAATTAAAAGAGGTTTTTTAGGGGAATTTCAGTTGACTCCTAGTGAGCGTATTTGCAATTTAAAAAATACTCAACGTTTACCAAACGAATTGCATGTACAGTTTACATTGCGATTAATTGCAACATTTGAGTATTATCGTCAGACGGAGAAGTGAAAAAGGATTTTGAAAACTTATGTGATCTACTTGCTGTGGACAAATTATATAAAACATTAATTACATGAGCATTATGTGTTTCTTATTATATGAACATTATGTATATCTTGAACCTTATTTTCAGGCTCTCTGCGGTACACGCTATACACTTTCAATGGGTCCCCTAGTAAATTGGTTTAAATGGTAATAAGATAGCGGATAACATAGTTAAGACAGCCTCAGCCGACATATTCCATGGCGAGGCAACACGCACTTGTTTTCAAATCTCCTCTCTCAAGCAGATAGAGTCGAGTGCTCATGGAGTGGAGTGGAGTCGAGAGACTCACCTGCTCACTCTCGATACTGCGAGAGATATCGAGACGGTGGGAGCCACTGTCTGGATATCTCTAGAAAACAGCAAACGGCTCTCTCTCTCTCTTTGAGTGAACGCACCCAATCCATCATCTTACAACTCGGACGATCTTTGTTGAATGTCCTTGGTACAAAGCGGATCAAGCCTCTCCCAATCATATTCTTGGGTGTTTACATTTTACCATTTTTTGAAGGGATCAATCTGCTATTGTTTTTAGACTTTTTAGAGATCTTTAATTGCATGGAGATGGTGTATCTGCGCTATACCACCTGGGATAAGAAACAACAACAAACAAGAGCAAATGTAATTCTCCGTGATTTAATTACTTTTGTTTTAGATTTAGTTTTACATTGCTAATGTAAATTTTTTAATAAGTTAATGACTTCTCAAGACGGATCAAGCTGATGTGAAGCAATTATGGCGCTGGTACTATTTGCTATGCTTTTGATATGTAAAAATATTTAAAAGCAGAAAACAAAATTAAAAATGTGAAATTTACCAAAATTTAAATTTAATAGGCGACTATTCATCACAATTTCTACTGTAAAAACTGAAGCAGGCATTGAAAATTCAAATAGATAAAACTTTTCTGATACAAGCAGCTTTTCCCAATCATTTCGACATGATTTTCAATGACAGATAAATCTAATAACATATTTTTCAGTTATTTTACAGTCACCATTTAGTAAAAGCATTCTAAAGAAACAAATCTTACTCATAATAATAAAAAAATAATCAATCTAAATTTGCCCAAAAAGGCAAAAATGTGACTGATGCGTTGTAATTAGAAAATAAATACATTTGAATTATGTAATTTTTAAGAACATTTCTTCTTTTTCAATAAATTGTTGAGTTAATTATTAAATTGCACCAATTTAACCTTGATAAGCCTTTAATTAAAAACTCAAAATCATCACTAATTTGATTTCCTTAATTCTGTACTAAAAATATATCCTTTTTTATTTTCGCATTCAAAATACAAAAAGAAAAAATGTTGTATTCATAAAAAAAGAAAGAAAAAAATTTGTCTGAGATTTTGATAAATTTTCATGATAAATTTGCTAAAATACAGGGTGATCAAACAAACAAACATTGCCCACCATTCGCATTAAAGAATACTGTTTTGATTAATCAGAAAAAAAAAGGGCACAGAAACGCCGAAAGGCGAAATCATGGCTCTGCGATGGAAAACTGTATTATGCAGTTTGCTTATACGAGTAATTTGTGACATGAAATAAAAGGAAGGGTTGCCGGAATTTAAATCATTCTGCAAGAAATCACTCGTCGATTGCGTTGAACGTGCCTTGTTAATCAACCTGTTTTAGAAAAATGTACGTGCTGCTCTTTGTCAATACCGGCTGTTAAAACAGTTGCATGGAGGACCGATGACCACAACTAACTTACGAAGAGTGGTTGAAAGATTTGAAACAGCAGGAGTTATTGGTGTGCAACCAGGCTTCGGAAGTAAAAGTATCGATCAGAAACAAGTCGAGAGCTAATAAGCAGGATACCAACAGTACACGTTCAGTATCCCGACAAACTGAATTCCAGTTCCCGACAAGAAGATATTGTTTAAGATCCTGAAATCTTATCCGTTTAAGATAACAACCATTCATTCAAGCAACCATTCGATGTAAAATTTACTTGTCTTACTCTCACAAAAGTAAAGTTTCAAATTTATGGTTTTGGACGCATTATAACAAAAAACAGCTGTTATAGACTCTAATCTAAATAAAGGAGTTTATCTATTTGGAAATATCCCTACGAACCTGTCAGCGTAACCACGCATTTGGATACTGTATTGAATGCCTTTGCCACGGCTGAAAATCTGGTTATTATGGTCAAGGGCGCGTTGACGGATATTCAATCACCTCCCCCCCTCATTGAATAGGAAGTCTCGAACCTTTTGAAAGTCAGGGTTGACTCGTTTGTGGTATTGCAGAAGGACTGCGAAATCTTTCGACCTTGTGTCGAAAGCGCAAAAGAAGGTGAAGGGCCTTTTGTTGTAAGAGATATCAGACTTTTTCGGAAAACCTTTTTTAAGGGAGAAAAAAAACTTCTTGAGAGATAATTCTGGCGTTGTGTCATGAAAGTACTTCCATTCATCTAGGTGTCACTAAAACTAAGGATAGGTTGCTTGAACTATATTTTTGGAGAAAATGCATAAAAGAAATAGAAAATTATGTAAGAAGAAGGCTCCGCTTAAACTGGTACCGATCATCACAGAGATGTTCTCCAAAATTAATATCGATGCAGTAGGACCTTTTAGCACTAAAAACAACCGATATCTATTGACAGCGATATGCATGTTCTTTAAATATCCGGACGCAATACCGGTCGAAGGCATAAGTTCTATATCGGTGACAGATGCTTTGTTGAAGATATTCAGTCGGATGGGATTTCCTCGCGATGTTCAGTGTGACCTAGGTACATCATTTACTAGTCCATTAACGACGAAATTTTTTGTGAAATTTCGCATTAAAGTAACGCATAGTTCGGTACATCATCTGCAATTGAATCCTGTCGAAAGCTTTCACAGGATCCTCAAAAGATTGTTGAAAGTTTTATGTCTTGAGTCAGAAAATGATTGATTAAGAAACCTTCCTTCAACCTTGTTGGCACTGCGTACAGTGCCAACAAGGTATGAGTACGCATTTACGCATGAAAGTATGGAATTTAGCCGCTCAGAACTTGTGCATGGCAGAAATTTAAGGACAACAGAATTCCAATTATATGAGCATTGGGTGAAACCCCAAGAAACCGACTCCTCCGTGGTAGAATACATGTTCAAACTTATCCATAGAATGTAGAGACGTCGATAATTAGCCACTGAAAGAATGATAAAGTTCCGGGTGAAGCGAAAAACTTGGCAAGACAAAAACGCGGTGCATCGTAAATTTGGAGCAGAGGATCAGGTTTTAGTTCTCTCAACTTCAGGCATTTTCTCAACCATATAAAATAGCAGTGGATTCTGGTATAAACGATTATATTGTAAAAATGGCCAACAAAAGGGTTGAAGCTCAGATATACTTCTTGAACTTGTTAAAACCGTACCATCAAAGACCCGAACAAATAAATCGTGTTATTAGCGGAGGTAATGAAACTTCCAAAAATGAATAAAAAGACTTGGGAATCCTATATCCCATCACTGATTCTAATGTGTGTGATTTTGCGGGTATAATTAGGGATAGAGCTTTAGAGGATTGACTCAGTTCGCAAGAATTTGATGCCTTGAGAAAACTGTTAGATCGGTATCAAAGAATTTTTTCAAAGCAGCATGGAGATTAGTTGAGAATGACATATAATTAATTAGTTATTACCCATGACTCCGTTCGCGTGGAAATTTTGATGTTTATGAACGAAAAACTATCAAATAATGACAAATAAAAAGGAATTAAACCTAACCTAAAAACGAAACATTTAAAAGTATAGGCACATATGAAAAATACATAACATAAATACAGTCTAATAATGAAAACACACAACTAATGTAAAAACAATTTATTTGCATTGTACACCCAAAATAAAATAAAACAGACAATCGAGTACGATTAAATCCATTTTATTTATGGATCGAGATGAAGATAGCTGCAACACTATTATACACGCCATTTTTAAACTTTTAATTTAAGTGAAAACACAATTGTCAGCAATCACGGGCGAACTTTCAATGCCAGTTGGCGTAACGCACATGTCTGACATTCCTTCGCGAATGGGGGTAATGCAATGCAGATTGGAATTTTTTTTATTTCCTTTATTCAGTTTTCTTTTAATTTAAAAGTGATTGAGAATGAATCCGTAAGATCGATTCATTAAAAACATTTGATTTTAAATTCATCAAACCCAAAGAAAATAAATAGAATAGTTTGAAATAATCTGTCAGATTCTCCTAAACCTAACCTCAACTCTGTTGGGGAAAAACAAGCAAACTGACACTTACTTATCTTTGGCGGTATTTGGCTTCAGCTTTTTAGCACGAAAGCTAGTTTTAAATGAGCCACTCAATGAGTCGGAATAAAAAGTAGCCTATGTTCTATTCCTGACTCTAATCTATCTCTGCGCTAAATTGCATCCAATTTCGTTCAGCCGTTCTGGCGTGATTGAGTAACAAACATCCATCCATCTAAACATCCAAACTTTCACATTTATAAGTATAGATTAGTAATGAGCCAGTTAGATCGAAACCGTGGTGCACCTCTCAGCGCCAGACTGAGATTCTTAAAACTGAAATCAAAAGAATGTTGGATTTAGAAATTATTGAAATCGCTGAATCCGATTATGCTTCTCCGATGATCTTGGTGGAAACTCCGGTCACTGCATCGATTACAGACATTTGGATTCAATTGTGCGAACACAATATTTCTCGTTACCGAATATTGAAGAGCGTTTGGAAAGGATATTTGTTGCAAAATTCATTACCGTAATTGACTTAGCAGAGGGGCACTGGCAAACTCCTCTATGTAAACAGACACAATGTTAAGCTTCGTTTGTAACAAGTTACGGAACCAATATTCCGCTGATGAGACGTTTTGGATAGGCCCTTATTTCTCTAGTAAGCTCATGTCACAAGCTTCAGAGAACTTTTAAAGCTTCACCGTTCCGTATTTAGATGACACTGTAATCTATTCGCAGAATTGGGTTTTAGTTAGTTTAGTTATTTTAACGCTCCGTTGTAAAGCAACATTAGGGCTATTTTGGGACGGACCTCGTCATTTTGAACCAGCTAAAATGAAGCGAACGATACCTGAGATGGCATCCCCTCTCCAAACTTCCACACAACACCAGCGGGAGGACGTTTGGCCTGATGAATTTAACATGCAAGAGAAGACCCTTTCATACGACGTCTCTTCGATGAAATCGAGTCTCGAACCTGAAACCCAACCGTTTCGAAGTCGAGACATTACTACCAGGCCGCCACGACCCTTCACATAATTAGAAGGATCACTTGAAACACTTAGAGGAAGTCTTAAAACTTGTAGGCGAAGCAAGTTTAACTGTTCAGCCGAGCCGTCGAAATGCAAATTTGCCCAGAAGCATACTAAATATTTGGTACATATCGCAGGAGGTTGAGAAAGAACACTCTCGGAAGCAAAAATCAATTCTCAGATTTTCCAACTCCCATTACAAAAACGAAAATTAGAGCTTTCTTGATATTTAGTTTGATATTACGTTCACTGCTTAAAGGACTCAGTAATCGCAGTTCCCTTAACAAATATTTTAGGTGGTAAAATTAAAAGAGAAAAAAATTACTTGGAGAGATGAATGTAATCAGGTTTTTGAAGAGTTATAGTGCAGACTGGCCAAAAAGCCAATATTACACGCTCCTGACTATGAAAAGGAATTTATCCTTCAAAAAGATGCTCCGGATATCAGAATGGGAACCGTGATGTTCTAAAGTGACTCAAAAGGTGAAGAACATCCCCTTCTGTATTTAAATGGGCAAAAAAAAAAACGTTCGAGATGCTGGCCATCCTTACCTTCTACTGTTCGCATCTGGTCCTTAGACCACACGTGAAATTCATTGTGAGGATGGAACTTGTCGCTTCTTCAAAGAAAAGGTGTCCAACGGTAGGATTCTGGACGGGTCTTTTTTGATGGAGTCACTGACACGTGCTCCAGAGCGGAATGGCTAAGACGCGTCATTGATGGAAAGTCCGACTCCACGAAAGACAGAGGCGATAATTGAGCGAAATTTTTGCTGGATGATTGGACGATGGAAAACTGACGTGGGAGAATAGTTTTGGGGAGGTGGACTTTGGAGAGCAGAAAAGTGCCTGTTGAACCGGAAAGGAGAGAGAAACTTCTGGATTGCGGACTGCATTTTCGACGCTCCACCTTAGTAACGGTTCTGGCTAACATCCTGTTAGCGTTTAGTGATTTTTTTTTTTTTTTGGAATGAATGGAGGACTCCTTTCCTGAACTGCTTTTCGCGACAGACCTTCAACAAACAAATGTTGTCTAAATAGTGAATATTTAATCTAGATTAGAAAATTAGTTGTTCTGTTAAAATATAAGGCTGTAAATAAAGTATTTATCCGAAATTTCACTCTCTCATTGATCGGTGGCGGTCACGTCATTACAACCAGAATAAAATCACATAGATAGCGATGGAAGGTAGTTTATAGGACTGTTATGGTTTCTTTTAATTTTTTAAGAAAACAATTAATTTTGAAAATGAAATATTTATTTTTTAATTTTCATTATACTTAAAACAAAAAAAATCTGTACATGAGACATATGGGGACCATTTGGCATTGAAATATTATTAAGTATAATCTTAAATTTCAGAAAATTTTGATAAGAACAATTTTTAAAATCAAAATATAACATTAATTTCTTTATTTATTTACTAGTATTGAAAAATTAACTTTAAAATTTTTATTTAAGAATGTGCACATTACTTTATCCGAATTGAAAATTTGAAAGTGTAATTAAAGAAAGAACGTATAATTCATCTTTGAATGTAACAAATTCTATGCATACTCCCTGGATCAAAATGTAGAACAAAATGTAAATAAATCGAATTCAATAAGTTAAATTAGTGTTTTCACAGTAAAGAAATTAATAGAAATTTCAAAGATCTCATTTATCAATGATAGTTATAAATAAACTCCCCCCCCCCTCCCATCTGCGAAGCTTTATACAAATTAAAAACATTATTCTCGTCAAAAATTTGACCGTTGCAAATTCCCACATTTATAATTTTTCTGAATTAGAAAATACCATTTCTATGTTATGTTTCCCACTGGCGTGCTCTATCCGCCTGTGAGAAATATAAATTTGAAATGAAATGATCTACATGGGAAATTTTGTTGAAGCAGTTTTACATTATAGGCAAAAAATCAACGGGAGATTTCCTTGTTTTCCATATACAAATTAAATGACCACTAAAACAATGATACGGCTAAATATGATTTATTATCAGTATTTTTACGATCAACTTTTTAGAATATCTTTTACTACATTTTAATTTCTCAACACGAAGAGATTTCCTGAGTTCGGTATAATAAATAACTTTTATTAATTACTGAGTACATTGTTTCTGTATGTCGTTGTTTCTTGAGAAATCAATATTTTATTGGAACAGAAATTTATCACAGGAAATTGCGTGTTTTCTTATTTTGCCATGAATAATAGGTATTGAGAAAAAACACACTATTTCTGTCCTTTTTAAGAATATACTGATTAAATCTAAATGTCAAATCTTTCTTATTTTTTCCTTATTCATTCATTGGCATTCATCTTTTTAATTGCAAAGTTTTTTCGTTAACATTAAGAGAAAAAGGCAAATATAAAAACTCATCCTCTATTCAGACGTTGCTTATGTCAGGACAAATTATTGATGCTCCTTTAGTGTAAACACAAAAGTAACGCTAATTTGCCGAAGGAATTTTTTATGGCTCCAATCTTGGCATAAATAAGCATTTAGTATTAATATATTCAAAACTCTAATTAACAAATAAATTAGGATGAAAAAAGCGTAAAATAAAATTATATCCAAGCGAAAAGAAGGTCGACGATTTGCACTCTCAAAAGAGTAGCCAGATTTTTATTTTTAAAATGTTAGTATTTTTCGGCAATAAAATTTCATTTGACACGATATAAAAAAACTTGAAATAACTTTAATGCCAAGTTAATTACTAGTAGATAACTCCTTAATAACGAACATCACGAGTTAACGTAATAAGATCACTAAAGTAAACAAATTGTTAACAATGTTTCCAGCTGAAGTTAATCAGTTTTTAAATTTTATGAGGGTCTTATCAAGATGTTGAATCATTCAAATTACGAAAAATAATTTCTGAACTAATAGAAATGAAATAACTAAGTGATTATTTCATTATGATGAAAATACGGATATTAGTGCGAATTTTGATAGATATTTAAGAACTAAAATTTTGTTGTAGGAAATTAAAAAATAAATTTACATAAATTTAATTGAGAACCAAAATAGCAACTATGATATTTCAAATTATTTTAAATAAAACATACATGAAGCAAATATAAAATAAGGGAAAAATCAAAGTAAGAAAGCGTTCCATCATTTCGATGAATACGAAATATATATCTCTATACACACACGAAAAGTAATTAAACATTTTTTTCTGTAAAGAATATTAAATATGTCGCTTAAAATTTATTTTATATTTTGCAAAGTTTAAAAGTAATGAAAAATATATATGAAATTGTAATCACTTTACATTACACAAGTACTTATTTTAAATGTTATTGAAGGTAGTCACATTAGAATATTAACTAAATAGAATAATATCTGTTGTTTTCAAAACTCTGCACATGAGCAAGAATACACGCTCTAAAATTGAGCATATATTTTATAGGTATTTGATACATTTAAAGTGAAAAAGAGAAATTTTGAACTGTCGAAATCATTATATTAATTTTCATCTAACTGTTTCAAAGGATGTTTTAAAACAAGTTTTAAATAAAATTTAGCAAAAGTAAGTCTGGTATATGAAGAAAATAGTGTTATAAAAAATGTAATGTTCGAGATTTTAGAATTTAACAGAAATATTTAAATAAGCAATAGCATTCTACCATATGAATTTTATGTTTTTCAAAATTTTGAAAACGAACGTAATGGAATTCTCTCTAACGGAACTGTGTTGTTTGTTGTATAAGTGTACATTTCAATCAGAAAATAATATAATGTAATAAAAATAGCAGCGCTTCGTTCTCTTTCAAAATAATCATCTTTTGAAAATCTTGTGACAAAAAGTTCTTGTCAACATCCTTTCATGGCGTTTTCAAACGAAATGATGTTTGTGTTCCTGCTGGAACGAACTGAGGAGCTGCCTGTAACATATGGCTGTATAAATGTGACATCCAATCAAATCATCAGCAAGGCAAATCCGGTTGCATCATCTGAAAAAGCAAGCTGTCTCAGTTGTATTCGAACTTCTCCACAGGTAAAAATCTAAATATTTACTTAAAACCTCTCAGTATTTTAAAAGCTGAAATCTTGAACTGAATCTTGAATGTCTTAGTCGTCGTTTTTAAAACTGCTTCTAAAACAGGGCAAAAGTCGTACTCCTATTAGCAATAAAGCCTTGCAATTGTCATTTCAATCAGTGTTTGTGAAGTAAAGGGAATGTGTCAGCTTAATAAATGCTTGTAAATCCTCACTGAAATAAGACTCCATGATCGTATGAACGCGGTTTTGACTTTCTTAGGCAGAGGAAAATTTATTGTTACCTATAAAAAATCTAGAAAGGTTTTCTTTTGATAAAATTCAGAACTCTTCATGGATAATTTTGATGACTATTTTGTTTGTCCATAATTTCCACATATGGAACTGTTATAGGAGACTTGAAAGAATATGCGATGTCGAAGGATGGAAGATAATAAATTTTTTTACAAGAAAATCCGCACAAACAGTAAAGGATCTGATTCGTTTTCTAACAGTGGAAGTTAAGAACAATAATTTTTAAAAATCAAGATAACTGTTAACATTTAGCACTGACACAAAGTGCAAATAAGCACAGTATTCTAGATAGAGGAATGATTCAAAAATCAACAATATTATTTTGATAAGGACTGAAAGAACTAACGAAATACAATAAAATTATTAAGTAAACTTACTGAATAAAAATTACTTTTATTAAAAAATGTCAGTAAAAATGCAAAATTTAATAAAATTTGATAATAACTGATTGCAAGCTTTAAAAAGTTAAAATATTTCTGATGGATTCTACAAATTATTTTTCCTTTTATTATTTCTTTTGCTGATTTTAAGTTTATAATTTGTCAGTTGTAGCTTAAACTTAATTTGTTAATAAATTGCCATTATTGTGTTAATTTTATTTATTTAATCTATACCTATTTCATTAATAATCTTATATTAATATATATTTTTAAAAATATTTTTATATTTCATTAATAAACTACTTAATCACTTAAAAGTAAATTAAGAAATCAAATGAAAAAGTAGGGTTTGCCTTGTGATTAAATCACTTTTTCAAAATTTTCTTGTCAATCATATTACAGAGATCTACGAATCGCTGCATCAATTTATGTTGATATATTCGATCAGATAAATTAAATTATTGGCAATCGTGCTTTCTATATTTGCGATGATAGTACCAACGATTTCGCGATGCCCTCGTCACGCACGCACGCACGCTCGGTTCTCACACTCGGATGATGCATGCATGCATTTTAAGATGGCCGCCAGATGGCGCTCTGTGTCCATTACTTTTGAAATGAACGTAGTTATGAGCATTCTGACCTTGAGTTATCACGTATTCTGCCTCACTGGTACTATTATTATTATTTTTTTTAAGTTTTTTGTTCATCGGTGGGTGTAGAGAGGAGGTAGAAGGGGAGGTAACCGCAATGTAAGTAAACATAGATAATGCCAATGATGACGGGGTTGTTTCAGAAGCGCCTAGGCTCGGCAACGGCTACGTCGTAATGTTTCGGAGTTCCGCGATGTGACAAAGTGGCCACGAGCACCTCCACATCATAATTTGAAATAGGAACTTTAATGTGTGACAGTTGGGGAAAAGTTAAATTTAAATTGATTTAGTTAGGACGAGAGCATAAATGCTCAAACGTCATGAAATTAAATCATGTTGGCTGTAATTAATGAATAAAATAAAAAAAATGTTTATTTTTGGGATAACGAGATATTAATGGATTTACGTTGCACGTACCTTAAAACTATAAGGACTGAATTTAAAAAATTTATTTTTCAAAATTGACAGAAGATTTTTCGCGTATAGCTCAACGTAGCTAACTGGGTCTGAACAGTGAAAAACTTTTGGTAAATTAATGAGCAACCAGATTTAGGCTCGGAGCCTTTAATCTTCCCCTCGTTTAAAATGATGAATGAGTGAAAGACAGACTTATATGCATAGATGAGTTTTTCGACTTTCCATCCGTAATGTTGCATTTAGCCTAGCATGTAGATGAGTTGCGTGTACTTTCTTTTTCGTAATGTTTTGAATTCGATATGTTATGGTAAGAAGTCTGGCAAGAGAATTTAGTGACACATATTCATGATCTGAAGAACTAGAAATTAAGATTTTGAGAGATTCTGACATGGTTAGTTTATGGGGGAAAAAAAACTGAGATCATTGTTTACCTGTTTTCTGTGTATTTTGTATTACGTTTTGGAATTTTCTAACACTTACTTTAAAGTTCATTAATGTATTTTATGCATCAAACTTTAAAATAATTTGAATGGGACTTCTGAAAATTATTTCACTACGTAAATGAGTTTGGTAAAATTTATTTTAATATAAATTTAAAAATAATGCTACCAAATGATAATTTTAACGTATATGATAGCTGAACTAACAATCTAAACTGATACCAAAAATAACGACTCTAGGACTTAAACTTTATTTTTATTTATTTATTCATTTTCAAAATTAAGCTGAGCAAAAATTTGGTCCTGTGGAAGGATTCCTTTCGCATTCCGACCGAGCATCTGGAATACAGACTTCAAGTCCCATAAGGGTTTTAATCAACAAATATTTTAAAATTTTAAAACTGACATTAAAAGCAAAATCACAATAATTATTATTAACTTTCATCTGTAAAATTTTTGGGATTCATCAGATTTCGTTGAATTTCTCTCTTTGGTTTTAGGAATCATTTGCTTTGTAATATGAGGTTATTAAGTATAAAGATAAAATGCAGATTTTTTAAAGCCTAAATAGTCTTCTTTTTAAAAATATATTTATATCTGCTGTTCTATAGGATAAAGCCGAAGTTAAACATTTTTTAATTGCTTATGATACAAGCATGAAGTTATTTTATAGATATTTCTTAATTTAGTTTGTATGTTAATTTGTTTATTAATCGCTTCTCTTTCACACTCTTTTCAAAAGAATTGCAAAAAAATTATCACATTTCTACATTTTTTTGCTAAACATAAGGAAATGAAACAAAATATATACGTTTTAAGTTGAATTTTAAAATTTTTTATGAGTATAAAAGCATTTAGTTTTAATATCAGTTTACTATCCCAAGTTATCTCGGGTGAATAAAAAAATTAAATATTAGTCTTTGTATGATATTTTTGAAAGAGAGACAACAGAAAGTGATACTTGACATTCTGTTGTATACTGGTATCTTCTGTTACTGGTTTACTTCTGGAATCTCTTTTACGGGAACACAGAGTAAAATGTCTCGTTGAACTTGATTTTTTTTCAATAGCAGGAATCCTTATTTTCATTATCACTATCTGAAAAATCATCACTTTTGCTATCTTGCATTATCGCCATTATTTTACACTTTTTCAATGCAACTCTCCTCCTTTATACATTACTAATCCATCAGCAGACGTGTACTATAAAACAGGGTTTAGTTTAGTTATATCAGCGTCCCATTGTAAAGCAACACTAGGGCTATTTTTGGACCGATTTTGTAAATTTAAGCCGTGGTCAGATGACGAGGATGACACCTGAACTGGCACCCCCACCTCTCCACGTCACACCAGCGGGCTGACGTTTTGTCTGACAGATATAACGTGCCTCCCTCACACCCCACTCACTATAACCCCCTCACACGACGGTTCTTCGGTTGAATCGAGTCTGGAACCTGAAACCGTTCGGTTCCGAAGCCGAGATCTTATCATCAGGCCATCGCGGCCCCCTATAAAATAGCGAAAACACATGATCTGTTGTGCCAAAAGAAATGTGAAGCCAACAAAACTTGCCAAACTAACAATCAAGAATATTTCCCTTTATTTCCTCCAGACCGAGTTAAAACCGCGATAAAACAAGTCCTACTGACAAATTTTGCTGCTTCCGAATTTTTTTGGGATAATAATTCACTGCAGTATATACGAGCCCGAGATAACTCAGGATAATCAAGCAAGCGATTAATTTTTCCCTTTTATTTATATATTCTATTTTATTGATTGTATGAATGTACTGCTCGAGTCATATTAACCGATGTTAATATATTTTTATTGTTTTTAAAATCTTGCACTCTATATTACTAATTCAATAAAGTTGACGAGAAATAAATTCCTGTAACTCATTCGTTTTGGTAATGAGAATTCAGATAATAAAGAAAGAAGCCAGTCAGATCTTAGAAAGTATATTACAAAATGTTTGGATCGATGTTTCGAAGTTTATAATAATTTATCTTTGTCTAATTTTTATATGAAAAAAGGAAAAAATTCTGAAAAAAATTTTTTTTTTCATCATCTTGTTCATCGCAAATTTCTTTTAACAACAATGTGTCAATTAAATTTCATCGTCGAGATGAATATTATATATAAATATTAAAATCTAAACATTGATATAAACAATTTTACTTACGCATTCCTTTGTTCTGGCTTTTTTTTAATAAAAAAAACCCTTGCTGAATATTGTTTAAGAACCAAATTAGGAATCACTTTATTACCAAAATATCGAACTTATTGAATTTCCTGTATGATCGATAAGCGTCTCTGTCTTTGAAAAAAAAAAGAAAACGGACTAAAATTTCTCCGTTAATAAGTAGGACTTTAAAAAATTGTTTGACTAGGATGCTACAATTGATATTCCTTCAAAATAATACGTTTATCTGTTTCCATTAACATATAAAGAACACATTTCATTCGAAATAATTTTTTTTCGCAGTTAACGAAATTTTTCTAAGGTAGAAATGATTAAAGAGATTGCTATAAAATATTTTTAAAAATTAATTAGTATGCTCTATATAATGAATAAAATTAATAAGCTATTTTCAGTTTGAAGAAGAATGCGTAGGCCAAGATAAAACCGGATCATGTATCATTTAGTTGTTAAAAAGCAGATATTTACTTAATGCATGGTCCCTAGAGAATATTGTGAAATAAGGCAGGATTTTCCTCAAACAAAATTCATAATATTTCAAGGACTATTTAGGGTTTTAAAAAGAAATTTGATAGGCAAAAACGCAAGATAGTTCTCTCTACTTTGAAAAACTTTTTTTCCAGTTATAGTTAAATTTCGAGAGACAGCAATTAATTGTCAATGTTTATTAACTCAGCTAATCCAGCTATATGTTGGAAGGTAATGGCCATTCAAATCAATTACTCGACGTTAATTTTGATAAAATGCAATAATAAATATCAAAATTTCGTAAGTATACTATTTTTAAAGTAATATTAAGTACATTTTATATTTCACAAACGTCTCCAAAGAGTACAAATATATGTTGACAATATTCACTTTTCATAATTATATTTATTTTTGTATAATCTTGATAAGTTTCAGATGTGTTCTAATCATTAACTATAATATTTGCAATAATACTAGAAAAAAATTACTTTAGATTTCTATTCGCAAATCCCAGGAACACCATGATTGTTTATCCCTTTTTCCTTTCTATGTGTTTTTTAACTAATACCATCGTTTTACAAACTATCAACGGCCTTACAATTTTGAAATAAAAGTTGCAGTTACACAGTTTAAAAAAATATTAAAGGAAAGAATAAAGCAATAACTTTCACCACATTCATTCACCAGGTGAGCTATATATAGTAAAGAACAGCTGGAAGTTTTGGAAATGCTTACAAAGGCATCTCTCAGTGCAAATCAGTTTCAAGTCTTTTGTTTCCGCATAAGCCGAAATTACACTCTGAATCTAAAACCAGGCACTCTTTCAGAGCTTCAAAATGTAGCAGTTTGCAAATAGTGTTTTGGTCTTTCCAGCTCACCAGAAAAATCTTTTCCAGCAGCTCGCTTCCAAATCGAGAAATCAGATTTATGCGAGGAAACATTTTCTTCCAGGAGGAGGGCCTCCTTTCAGTTTTCTTTCCCTACCTCATTTCTGTTATCTTTCGCGGCAAAGAAACTCCATGTGTCGATTTCCGTCTTCGGGGGATTTGAATCGATTACATGTGTCAGTCTCAGGAGTACTGTTGCCAACTTTCAGATACAAAGTCTTCAACTGAGCGTATCTTTTCATATCCCAAGGCGTCAGAGTGACTTTCATGAGTCAGATTTGGACATTTTAACTAGTTTTCCAAGTTCTGACAAGCGTTCTTTTTCCGTTACACACTTCGACATGATGAGTTTGGTTTCTAAAAAGAAATAGCATGTTTAACAATCCTTCAAAAATTTTCTACTCTGAGGCGTCGCTTGACATTTATAAGACAAGAGATTATTTGATACAGTTTGTCTAGAAAGTTGCCATGAAGCTTTATTTTTTGACAATGCTCTTTTTAAAAAGGAGAACATAACCGAACCTTTTCTGTTATATTTCTTAAAGTTTGAGATCATTTAAGCTAGATTTGATTACATTTATCACCATAAAATTTAATTCGTTGCTAAATTTTTAAAATAAACCACCATAAAGAGAATGTATTTGCTTTCTTATTTATTCAAGTAACCCTGTGGACATGGCAGTGCTTTGAAGACATTTATACAAAAATATAATTAGAACTTACTTCAATAGAAGTGCTTTTTCAGCAAATATTTTATAGCCTAATAATAAAATTTAGTTAATAAAACTTGATAAGCCATTTTTAAATCTAAAATCAGCTTATCATCTATGTTTACTAAATAAGCAATAAACTCGGTTCAACACAAAAATCAGTTTTTGATAACTTGATAAATGATAGTTTAGTTTCTTACACTTCAATCTTGCTTATGACCAGTTTTTAAACAACATGAGAGCTATTTTGAGCTGCATATATTTATTGTTTATGACCACGTTGAGAATAATCGGCAGTCTCTCTCTAAATTTTCACTTCAAACTCTATCGATGTCAAATATAGAATACACAAAGTCTGTAATAAGAGCGCTTCTTCGGTGAAATCAGATTTTGGACTTGAAAACATCCAGCCCGTAGAAGGGCCTTACACCTAAAATGCCGTTAAAAATAAATAAAAAACAAAGAAAATCGAAGTTGTAAGTAAGTATGTTGTAAAAGCATCTGTTGAACTCATGTACAAACAAAACAAGTCAGACGGATACATCAGAACTCATTTTTCTTCTCACATCTTCTAGGACTATCCCTGAATGTGAAACATAAATTTAAAAATTAATTAAAAAATTAAAAAACTCAAACTCCATAATTATAACAGAAATTATAAAATGTGAAATACATAAAATTTATAAGTTATAATAAATTTGAAAATTATAGGAAATAAAAAGTTATGTAAAAGACAAAGCAATCAACATGATAAAATATGTACATGGTGCAAAGATTATAAAAAAAAAACTAAATTCATCGATTTGCTCGAAAGATGAGAAGACCGAATGGTTGTTCTCTGATACCCTCAATGTAAACAGTGGGAGTGCAAAGTGCTTTCTCAGCTGTCCAATCTTTTAGGATGGAATTTTGATTCCACAGGAGATTTGTTGTGTGTGTGAATTTATTCTTGGGAAAAATGTTTGTGAGAAGCATGTATTAATTCAAGACGAGTCAATTAAAATCTCTGCATTATTTTAAATTAAAAATTTTAGTCTTCAATATTATTTGTATATAACTATAAATTACCTAAAACACATTGAATTGGCATGCAACATTATGATGCACATGACTTTAAAATTAACAGTAAAAATAGTAAATGCACAAAATTTTAAAAATAGACATAAGTTTAATTATGTACAGTTTTATACCCATTCTATTACTTAGCTTATTTCTAGAGCAGATTATTAGAGAGGCAGCACCTAAAATTTCGTATTCAACCCACATGCAAAAAGTATAATTGAAGTGCGTTTTTCGATTGCACATGTTTCTGAGCTTTTTACAGAGAAATATATGGCAAATAAACAAATGGAAATGCTGAGTAAAAAAAGTGTAATAAATCAAGCTTAGAAAAACTATAAACTGAGTAATATTTTTGGGACACACTTCGATATTAATTTTACTTTCAATGATGCAAAAAATTACCGGCATTGCAACATATAAAATGCTTTTGGATATTTATGCTAAATTTTAATTTTACATAAACATTATGAAATTAGTCATTTCGTTTAGGGGGAGACTTTTTTTTGGTGGTGATGGTAGAAGGGGGGGGGGGTCTTCTTACTTCACATCATAACGATGCTATTTTGAAGAAATGCAATTTCAGTTCCATTCAAAGTTTTATTCCTTAAGATCGAATTTCAAGATAATGAAATGAAACGATATTATCTTCATTCTGTTCCTCTTTTCATGTTGAAACTTCTCTACACTTGTGAAAGTCACTAAAAGAAATCCGATTTAAAATCCTTAAGTGATTCTTTTTAATATCACACTTTTGATTTAAAATTCAGCAATTTGACATTCAGAAAACCCTCTTTATTTTTCGTTCAATTCCAGTTTAGAAAATCTGCATTCAATCATTGTTTCGTAAAAGCAATTTTAAGTAGAAAAGTAAAACAAATCTTATTTTTCGCTTATCTTAAACTATGTTTATGCATACCAATAAGAGCATTTTAAATTTATTTGTATCAGACTTTTTTAAAAAACGCGTTGAATGTTCGTTTTTAAAATGTTTCGTTTTCATTGTTATCAGAAACACATTTCATTTCTCACAATTTCTAATTTGGCTTGTTTGCAGTTCGTTTGATTTTGTACCATTCAACATCTTCAATCGAAAATTCAAAATTTTAAACGTACTCGAAAATTTTTGTAGAAGAAATAAATTTTATCTACTGATATTTCAGAATGCATATTTCACTAATGAGAGATATCACCGCACCTGTTTTCATTTTATAATTAACATTTTTTTTACTCACATGGTCTGAAAATAAGAAGTGTGAAGGTTTTCTCTTCTTGTCTGTGGAGAACTAGAGTGGGTGTTATTTTCGCTCTTACTTGCACTTCTGAAATTTGCATTTTCTTACAGAATGTGGCATTGAAACTGACTCTATATGGTGTGATAAAGAAGGAGCAAAAAGTGGTGTCACTTAAAAGAATAAAAATTCATTATTTACTCTGATGATGATATATACATAATATTTATTATAAATTATTGGCAATACCAATATTCCAAATCTCCATTAGACATGTCTCATCGCTTTTATAATTTGGACACGTCTCATCGCTTTTATAACTTTAAAGTTGAACTTACTATTTATATTTCATTTCATATATATTATATTTTTTAAAATCCTTTTTTGATCAAAGAAAAAAAGAATTCACTCTTTTTTGTCTCTTAAATTAGATAATAAGTAGACAAAGAGACCCACACTTATTTAAATCCTTTCGAGACCCAGAAAACTTTCATTATTCTTTTTGTAATAAACAATCAGACATTGTAAAGGATATATAGACAAGAAAACTATGTAATTATGAATTTTCTGCTTGGTATTTTGGAGCAACGTTAAATATTGAAATCTTTTACATTTGTTTTTGATGCTGGAAAGAAAGGGAAAAGGAGTACAAAAAAGAAGCTTATAACAGAATTCCAACAAAGGAATTCCCTGATGAGGAATGTAATTAAAGTGATTTTGTCCCGTTGAATTTTTTCCTTTTTTTATTCTAGAGAGTAGTCTTCTGCATAAACATTCGCTGCTCGCAAACAAAAATCCATTTTCTTCCGAAAGATAACCCATCGAATAGAATGACATCATGTAAGCAATGATTGCATGGAATGTGATGGATTAATTAAGCACCGTAAGTTCTGTGACATAATGAATTATTATTAATTTTTGAAGCCTTTTTAAAACCTCGGGAATGCTTTGATTAAGAAGAAGCAAACAAGCAATGAAAGATTGTAAAAGGATTATTTTGTGTGTTTGAGATTTAAACTGAAATATTTAAAGCAACTTGGATAAAAACAATAGATATAAAGCTCTGAAAATATGAAATCCTTTGTGGCTCAATACATCATAGAAATAATTATCGAAATGCAATATTCTAAAAGGTTTATTTGAATATTCAATTATAAACAAGATGTACCATACATACTGTCGAATACAGAAGCAGTGATATTGTGTATGATTGCTCCTTTAACACTTTTAAAGCCACGTCAATTTTCAAAAATCTGACTTAAAAATGATCCTAACTAAATTTAAGTAATTTTTATAATTGTATTTGATTTTCGTTTTTTAATAAATTTTCTGTTCATGCAAGCCAACATAGAATTTTGCTCTTTTCCCAGATGATCGATATGAGCACTGATGTTCTACGAGTTTATTCGTAGCGGCACAAAAATGGCAAACACAGTACGAGAGAACTCGTAGTTGGCGTCCTAGAAAAGAGCGCAATCTACGAGTTACCTCTTAGCTGGCAGTCAACGTGTTAACTAAAACTTAGTGGATAATATGATTTACGATTCAGATGGAGAGTATACAATATTGTGCACGAATCAAAGAAAGATATTATTGTGGTTAATTTTAAGGCATATGTATCATATGAAATTAAATCCCATCAAATGAAAGTTTATTAAAGAAGTGCTTTTGCGTTATAAAGTCTGCACTGTTCATTTGTGTTTGATAAAATATTTAATAATTAAGTAAATTTTAATTATGTTCCTTTTTTAAAAATTTATTTGAGATTTAAAGGTCACATTTAACTAGAAAAATGAAAAAATTTTTAAGGAACATTTTAATTGTACTAAATCTTACTACGCAATTTCAATAATTTTGATTAAACAAACAAACATACTAATCTTCGTTTTTTAAATATGATAGTTGAGAATTTGACAGCAGTCAAAAATAAGTATATGTATTTCCCCACTTTTAAATACTTTTTTCTGGGTAATAATAGAATATTCATGTTTTAATAAACATGAATATTCTATCAACAATCTTTTATAAATCAGGATTTTGGGAAATATTTATTTATATGTCATAAAAATATTTATATGATGATTTTGTATCCTCATTCCACGAAAAGGGGGTATAGCAGCATCTGAAGATTAAGATCCTTGAGCTGAAAGGATAGAAGTCTGACTTCTAACTCACATGACGATGACATTAATACATTCACTTGGGCAACCCCAAGGGGACGTCTTCCCACATTCCGCACAGATAGAACAGAGGGTGAAGAACAACCGAACCAAGACTCGAACCCGGGTAGTCCAGATCACGAGGAAGACTCGATACTTATAAGCTAAGTCTCCGGCAACATTTCCTGTAGTATAGGTAAATTTAAAAATCCATTTTCATGAAGTAATTGGTAGAAGGAAAAAAAAGCCGCATTCTCTTTCTTAAATAAAATAGAAAATATGATATCTGGTTACTCAGATAAAATTCATTCAAAAATGTATTGCGTTCTTATATGCATTCTTTTAGTGTGCGTAAGAGTAATATATACTTACTTTTTGTCCTGAAATAGCATTCAATAATATTTATTTTTTTAAATGATAAACGTTTCAAAAGTGAATTAAATTGAAGAAAAACATTTTTAAGTAAATCAACTTTCCAATTACATATTTTAAATGCATCATTGATGTATACTAAATTCCTATCATTTGATAACAGCAGCAATTCTTCTTAGCAATCCTACATTGCAAGAAAGTGATGACGTCTGCTATCTTGGTTTTCAGTAGATTAGCTTTAAGTGACAAGTCAATGAAATATCATAAAGAGGTGAAATATAAATTATAAAATCTTAAAAATTTAGATTGGAAGGACAAAATATCCATTATTTTCTTAAATCAGTGATTCTCAACCTGTGGGGCGCGCCCCCCCAGGGGGGCGCGAGTACACTAATGGGGGGGCGTGAGCATATCCAAGGGGAAATGTTATTTAAAAAAATTGATTAAGTGACTGAAAGGAAAGAACACACACACATATAAAACAAAATACATTTCGACATATTTAATAATTAACTTATTAAATGAAAACAACTTACTAAATTAAAAACAAATTTAATAATTGTTAGTGACTTCCATGGGCCTGTCTTGCAGAGCAAAGTTTTTCGAAGGAGGATTTAATATTAGAAATAGACACCCTCAGTTCTTTTTCTATATTTAGCTGAGATCTATATTTTGTCTTCAAAGACGAAATAGCAGAAAATCCAGTTTCACAAAGGTAAGATGTTGAAAATGGTAGTAGAATGCGAAATGCCCTTGTTTTTAGTGCGGAAAACTCATCATCCACTCCTGCCCAAAATTCAAAGAATGATTTATTACTAAATTGTGTTTTGGTTTTGCCGCTTGCCGTGAAGTCTATGAAGATTTCTTCCTCTTCAATTGAAAGTCCTTCGGGAGTAATTTGAAATGGATCCCTCCCCCACTTGTAACTTGATATCAAATTGTCGTCAGCAAGAAAGTACTTTTTAAAATTCTTTGCTAGCATTGCTAAATGATTTTCAATGGTTACAAAAAAAAAAAATTCTCAGCTTTCGGTCTGTTTTCCTCTTCTAGGAAAACGGCTATTTCTTCTCTTCATTCATAAACAAGTTGAAAATTTCTCTCGTGATAACCATCTTGCCTCGCAATAAAATAGTAACGCTGAATGTACTGCACCCATGTCCTTACAAAGTGCGGAAAAGATTCTTGATTTCAGCGGTCTCATTTTTATATAATTTACTACGGTTACAACCGTAGTTAACACAATATTCAAACCAGGACTCATTTCTTGGGAAGCCCAAGCTTCTCTGTGGATCATGCAATGTGTCCAGACGCACTTTGGCGATTTTTGTTTCACAAGTGCTTGAATACTTTGGAATCTTCCGGACATAGAACGAGCACCATCGGTGCATATTCTGACGCAATTTTTCCATTCTATGTTTGCCTCGTTCATAAAATCATTTAAGATAGCAAATAATGCGAGTGCTGTTGCTTTGAGTTCTATTGGTTTGCAGAAAAGTAATTCTTCTACTACTGACAAATCATCACAAAATCTAACATAGGCAATGAAATGAGCATCTTTATTACTATCTGTTGCCTCATCGAGTTGTATTGAAAACAATTTGTCACGTAGCTTCGACAAAAGCTGACACTTTACATCTTCAGCTATATCAGTAATTCGACGGGCAACAGTATCATTTGAAGGAAATATAGACTGCAATTGTTTTGCAAAATTATCTCCAAGCATAATTTCTACAATCTCAATTGCGGCTGGCAAAATAAGCTCCTAACAAATGGTGTAAGGCTTTTTACATCTGGCTATTTTATATGAAACTTTGTAAGAAGCAATTAAAGCTTTTTCATTCCCAGACAAAGGTTTTTTAAACAAAGACTTTTGCTTTTCATATGATTTTAATTTTAATTCGAATAATTCTATGGTTTGTTTACGTACTCACTATGAAGCGTTTCCAAATGTCGTTTAAGTTTATTAGGTTTCATGCTGTCAGCCGCCAACATTTTTGAGCAAATGATACACAGGGGCCTTTCTTCTTCATTTACTTCAGTACTTGTGAACCCAAAATTTAAGTATTCTTGATTTTATTTTGAGAACCACGCTCGTCTGTGTACTTGGTGATGCTTGTCTATCGTCTAACGCTCGCTTACGCCAGCTTAAAAATTCACCCATGATTCTGCATAAGTCTGCTGCCGTGAATATTTAATACGGTGAATTGCAATTACACGAAAAAATATATATAATATACACATTTAGAATAGATTCAATAGCGATAGAAGGATCGACTCGAATGAGATTGTCTGGAATTGATATTGGCGTCATAGAACTTTCTCCTTCTCCTTATGAGAAAACATTTGTTCACATCTGCACACGCTCCTAACTTAACTTTTAAGCTGACCAAACAAATTCCAGACAAATCGAAACTTCTCGCGAAACCTTGAGAATGCCCTTTTACGCTAGAGCAATAAAAAGGCATAGGACTCTTGTTTTTTCAATGCTGAGGATCGGTGTTGCAAAATGTCAATAAATTTCCGTATTCTTGGTAATTTGTAAAGTTCAAAATTAAGGTTCTAGTGTAGGTTTAGCGCCAAAATACTCAAAATGCATTATTATTGTATACATTTTATTGTATGCGGTGGGGAGGGGGGGGGCGATGAAAATTATGATTGAAAATTGGGTCGTGAATACTAAAAGGTTGAGAAACACTGTCTTAAATCATACTGGAATCGAGGATAAAAGCCCAAAGATGCCCGTGCATTTGTTGCAGTATCTGAAAAGCTTGACCGTGATTAAAAATATCTCATTTTTCCGAACCATTCTTCCTGCATGATATCCAAACACTCGATTCTTAATCGATTCCATAAAAGCCCATTTTTAATCGACTGACTGAAAACAATCGGCAGAACGCAATATAAGTTCAGTTTGTCTTTATAAGAGTTATTCCTCCAAAATAAAGGACAGACTACAGACAATGGATCAGATGTCCGACTTAATTCTGCAGGCTTAACTGTTGTGCAGTGGATAGACAAATTTGGTGAATTCAGGCTGATGAACCATGCAATAATCGTAAGATAGATTTGATTTATCACTAG